>JAJOOS010014157.1:0-34764 GCA_029582725.1 Solanum chiquidenum
CTATTTATAGAAAACAAATCCTAAATAAAATGGGAAACAAATTAAGGAAAGTTTGTTTCAGGTACGCGTCTTCATTCCACGAGACTGACTTACGGACCTTCGATGGATCTACGGTCCGTAAGTCCCTTCCGTCAGCCAGGACTTAGAAAATATTTCAGATTCCAAAAACTAGCTTCTCTGAAGCAAACGACGGATGTACAGTACGGACCGTAGATCGATCTACGGTCCGTCAATCCCCCTCTGTAGCTCCATACTTAGAATCTTCAAAATCAGGTACTGGAACCCTCGCAGTACCCATCTACTGATCAACAGTACGGTCTGTAGATCCATCTACGGACCGTCAATGGACACCGTGGTTCCACACTTGGTCAGATTTCCTTGATTTGCCTTCATGCCTTGGTTGCTGATCTACGACCACCTTCTACGGAGCGTCAATAGACCTACGGTCCGTAGATCATCTCCATAGATGCCCTTTTCTGCATTCCTTTCAGCTGTCTCTTTAATTCCGCGCCTGAACATCTTTCCTGCAAAATATGATAAAAACCAATACAAAAAGGCCCTAGACACACACAACTTGTAAGTGAAATGTATTAGAAATACCGTAAACTCACGGTATATCAGACTCTAAGGCTATTCATCGTACATCTTAAAATGACTTCTGGCATGTTTGATATGTCAATGACCGCTCTCGAATGAGCTTAACCTACTCAAGTGTTTGTTGTACTAATTCTGGTACAATCAACCCTGACTCACCTACTTCAAACCAGCGAATGGGTAATTTTCATTTCCGCCCATACAAAGCCTTATAAGGGCCATCTTGATGCTAAAATGATAACTATTATTATAAGCTAACTCAATAAGAAGTAAGTGGTCATCCCGATTTCCCTTGAAATCTAGCATGCACGCCCGTAACATATCTCCTAACATTTTAATTGTGTGCTCAGCCTGGCTATCTCTTCTAGGGTGGAAAATTGTACTGAGATTAACTTGTGTTCCCAGTCCTTTCTAGAGACTTCCCAAATTTAGCAGTAAATTGTGTGCCTCTATTAGAGATAATAGATACTAGGACACTGTGAAGCCTAACAATATTTGTATAAAGCCCTGCATAGTCTTTGGCTGTGAAAAAAGTCTTAATCAGTAAGAAGTGGGCTGATTTTGTTAGCCTATCAAAAATTACTCAAATAGAGTCAAACTTATCCTGCGATTGAGGTAGCCAGTAATAAAATCCATATTAATTACCTCCCACTTCCACAAAGGAATTGCTATGTCCTGGACCCGCCCAACAGGCTTCTGGTGCGGTGTTACACAAACTCAACAATGTCTTTATTCATCCCATGCCACCATAGATCTATTTAATATCATGGTACATCTTCGTCAAACCTGGGTGAATAGAATAATGGGAATGATGTGCCTCTACAATAATATGATGTCGAAGACCAACAACATTTGGAACACACAATTGACCTCTATATCTGAGGACTTCATCTCCTACTATATCAAAGGCTAAAAACTTCTTATCATGACCCTTGCCTCTTAGCTGATCTATGTAGGGATCCTCGTGTTGTTGTGCCTTCACTTCTACTTTTAAAGATGATACGGTTGTGTTCTGAGCTCTTACCATACTTCACTTACCTCTAATAATCTGTCTTCCAAGCTAGCTAACTGATGAAGTTCTCGAGCTAATTCACGCCTCTCATCACCTTAGTAGGATAAAATACCAATTGATATGTGGTAGAGCACATCGACTACCATATTTACCTTCCCTTGATGATATAAAATATCTACGTCGTAGTATTTTAGTTAGTCAAGCCATTGATGTTGTCGCATATTCAATTCTTTTTGTCTCAAGATAAACTGAAGGCTCGTATGATCTGTGAAGATGTCAACATGAACACCATATAGATAGTGACTCTAGATCTTCAATGTTTGCATTACTACAACCAATCTAAATCATGGGTTGGGTAGTTCATCTCATACTTCCTCAACTGCCTTGAAGCATATGATATCATCTTACCATATTGCATCAAAACACATCCTAACTTAATACCCAAAGCGTCGCAGTACACTCCATATCCCTTTGAACCCTCTAGAAAAGCTAAGACCGGTGTTGATGTCAACTTGTCCTTTAGCTCCTAGAAATTATGCTCGCAAGACTCAGTCCACTGAAACATAACTATTTTCTGAGTCAGCTTTGTCAGTGGTGCTGAAAGTTAAGAAAACCCCTCTACAAATCTTCTGTAGTACCCATTTAACCCTAGGAAACTACAAACCTCTGTCAGAGTTGTGGGTCTAGGCTTAGTCTTCACGGCCTCAATCTTTTGTGTATTAGACATAATGGCTGCATCTAATAAAATATGGCCTAAGAAATCCACAAAGCTCAATCAGAACTCACACTTAGAGAACTTGCCAAAAGTTCCTGATCTCGAATAGCCTAAATGATTGCTCACAAATAATCTGCATGCTCAACTTTTGAACGTGAATACATAAAAATCTCATCAATAAATACAATAAAAAATAGTTCCAGATATGGCCTGAATATGTTATTCATCAGGACTATAAACATTGTTGGGGCATTGGTCAATCCAAAAAACATGACCAAAAACTTAAAATGTCCATATCTGGTTCTATAAGCCATGTTTGAAGCATTTTTCTCCCAAACTCGTACCTAATGGTACCCTAATCTCAAATCAATCTTTGAGAAGAACTTAACACCTTGTTGCTAATCAAACAAGTCATAGATCCTTGGATGAGGATACTTATTATTTATAGTCGCTTGTTGAGCTATCGATAATCAACACATATCCTAAGAGAGCCATCTCTCTTTCTCACAAATAATACTAGTTCACCCCATGGTGTTAAGCACTAGGCCTGCTCAATCCTTTATCCAACAAATCTTTCATATAATCCTTCAACTCCCTTAGCTTAGCAAAAGGCATTTTATAAGGAGAGACAAATTTGTATTGTGTACCTGGTAACATATTGACAGAAAAATCAATTTCCCATTCTGGTGGAATACCAGGAAGCTCATTTGGAAATACATACAGAAACTCATTAACCACTGGAATAGATTGGAGAATTGATGGTCTTGCATCCGTACCTTGAACTCGGAGAAGATGATAAATACAACCCTTTTTAATCATCCTCCTTCCCTAAAGATAGGAAATAAACCTACCTTTCGGCGCTACTATATTACCTTTCCATTCTCGCACTACCTCTCCTGGAAAATGTAATCTAAAAATCTTTGTCCAACACTCAACATTAGCATAACAAGATTCTAGCCAATCTATACCCATAATACCCTCGAAATCAACCATATCTAACTCTACCATGTCTATGGTCTAAAGAGGTCTGACGGTCAATGATTTCTTTTGTGGAACCTAGATAGACTCTCTTGGCAATAATAGACTCACCAATTGGTGTAGATACAATACAGTGTTGATATAATGATTTTGCTGCTATACACAACTCCCCTAACAAATGGAGTAACATAGAATATGGTAGAGCCTGGATCTATCAAAGCATACACACAATAAGAACAAACAACCAATGTACATATCATAACATTGGGTGATGACTCTGAGTCTTGTCTGTCATCAAGTGCATGTGCACTGTTCTGGCCACTACAAGAACTAGATGCTCCCCATTTACCTCTCCCTCTACGTGCTAAAGTCTAAGGTCCACGCCTTGTAGAATATGATGATGCCAAAGAACCTACTCCTAAACCAGTCGATTGACCCACAACACCCTGACTTATGGTCGTGCAGTTCCTCCACACATGACCCTCCTGCCCAAAAGAATAATAACATGTGGAGCCCTACCTACATCTCCCAAAATGCATCCTACCACATGTATCATAACACGGCGGGGCTAACCTAGACTAGCCTGAATTCCTTTATTGTTGAGAGCCTGATGCTGCTGAACCCTCACTTGAACCTGAGTGTCCACGCTGATCAAGTCTAATACCTTGGAAGTTCTGTATTGGAGATTTGGGTGACTTACTAGAATATCGAGGCTTGGGACCACCCTAAAAGTAGTCAATGTGAACTAGCTAGCCTATCCCTCTTCTACTGATCTCTTTCAATCCTCTCCCTCTTATATTACTGATGTCAACGCTCTTCTATGCTTTGTGCAAATGGTAGAATTTTAGAGATATCTATATTATCATTTCGTGCAGCGATAGTGCAACCATCGATATAGTTTGAGTCAATCGCTCCTATAAATCTACGAACCTTGTCATGAATTATATCAACAAATGCTGGTGCATACCTAGCCAATGAATAAAATCTCAGCCCATACTTCCAGACACTCATGCTTCCCTATTGAAGGTTTAGGAAATGACGTACTTGGACATCCCAAATCTCTTGAGGTAGATAGTGATATATGAGAGATTCGTTAAAGCTATCCCAAGAGGGTGGAGGTGCATCTTTCTCCCTAGATCTCTTCAAACTCTTGTACCACAATACTGCAATATCACACAATTGAAAGGATGCTAAGTCAACTCGCACAGTCGTTGAGGCATGCATGACCCTGAAGATCCTGTGAAGATGATCGACAAAATGTTGTGGGTCCTCCCTATGATGTTTCCCTGTAAAGTCTAGAGGACACAAGGATAGAAAGTCACGAACTCTCAAACTTCTAGGACCTTCGGAACGTCCGACAACTCCTGGCAATGGGCTAGTGCAGTGCAACGACTAATTGTGCTAACATACACTTTGCACTCTTGAAGTTATGATCAGATTGAATAGAAGGAGCTGGAGGTGGTACTTCTGGTTGTGTCGGGGGTCTTGTATTCTTCAGAGGCACTTGAATTGGTGGAGAAACTATATGGGACTGAGAAAATGTCTCTTCATGGGTCTCATAATGAGCTCAAGTGGAGCCTCGTGGGTACCCTCACCTACAACGGTATCTAGCCTATGCATAGATGAGGTCTATCTAGTGTGAGCCATCTCTCTGTATACAAAAATCAAATATAAGTCCGGAAAGTAATTCCTTAAGACCCAACTCTATAGCACGAGGTGAGCAAAAGAAGGATAACCAATGTAACATGCAATTTAGCTTCCTGCTTCTAGAATGCGGTACACAACACATTTAAAAGCAAGAATCTATAAGATACATCTTGAAGAATCCCTAGGATACGATGTTCTTATGATACTAAGTTTGTCACGCCCCAAACACAAGGGGTGCAACTGTCACCTAATGTCAAAACATAGGTTTGAGCCTACCCGCTGAACTATTTGCTAATAGAGTATAGTAGCCTTACATAGCTAAGAAAAAAATTATTGTATCGCGTCTTAAAAATAATCCCTCGGTCGGTAAGGCCACTATCAACAACTATAGAAAGTAAACAACGACTCCCAACAATTCATATAAAGAAGTAGCCAGCAAATAGATAATTTATGTTTGGGTCTTTCAGGCCACCATGATATCTAGAAAAATGTAAATGCTATATATCAAGTCAACACACCAAACAACCATCAAACTTTGGCCAACAAACAAGCAAGTAAAACTTTGTCGATTACATGAGTATACAACCCAACACACTAGTCTAAAAGCCTCTAAGAGTTGTAATGCTTCGTCAGGACAGGGCCCCAACTTCCCCAAAAACTATATACAACAAAATCCAACAAACCTATTAACTTTGGCAATCCTAAAAAAAGGGTCTAGCAAACCTAGTGGAACTCAATTGTGTTGTTAGGGAGGTCTATCGAGACGGTTGACAAGATCTGCAGGCATGAATGCATCTCCCCCAAGCAAGAGGCATCAGTACAAAATAATGTGTCAAGTATGAAAGTGTCACGACTCAAGGGTACTCCCTAGAGGTAACATGGCACATGGAATCCCGAAAGGGACCCAAGTAAGCCACTTAGCTTATCATCATCACATAAGTATAGAATAATAAAGAATAAAACACAATTTCAAGTCTTTAAGAAAAAATTCATAGAAGTTAAGAGGAAGCCTAGACATAGCCTCATTAAGCTATCTACTACAATCGGAGTCTCAAAATAATAGGGTCACAACCTTTACAATAGAGAATATGAAAATGTCTAGTACAACTAAAGAAATGAAACAACAATAAAGATCTTGTCCTCAGATCCATGAAGACATACCACAAGCTTGAAGAGTAGTCAACCCAAGCTTGAACTAGAAAGAATCGCCTAAAATGCCGGAACCTACATAAAAGAAATATGGGTTAGTACAATTATTGCACTAAGTATGGTAGTTATGCATGAAAACCATTAAAGATGCAAAGAAGGGACATTTTAGTTGAAAACTATGCATTTGATCAAGTTTATGAACTATCATATAAATAAATGCAAAAGCATAAATACAAGCATATTCAACATCTTGATCATCTCAATATAAAGGAAACAGACCATAAGAACCCTCAAAACCACCTTGTGCAATGTATGAACAAGACCTGATACTCCTATCCACACTAAGGAAAGCTTATTAAGTGATTATAGTTCATAACTCCAACTCTAGTTCATTCTATCAAACTGGGATTAGGTTTAACCGACATAGACCATCAGAGCTTAATCATGGAATCCGGTGTCTACCCCACACCAAAAAGGGGTTGTCCTACTTGCCTAAGGTAGAACTAGAACTCTTAGCTTATGTGGATCCACTAGCTAAAGACATATGTGGGCACATAGTTCATGGTATAAGGGGATTGTTACTAGAAACCAAGCCTCTAATAATGTGAGGGCTCCATCCCAAGATATTGTTCCTAGAAACCTGACCTCTACTAGCTTGAGGACTTCCATCTCATATCACTATCCTCTCGGTGCTAAGCATAACTCCCATTGAGTTTATATTAAGTCTTGACTTAACATTAAGATTAAGGAAGAATGTCTTGACACTCAATCCCACAGCTCATTCTAAAGCTCCTAGGTTCATTAGGGGAGACTAGTCTTCAACCCTTGGAACCACTATATGTGACAAACCTTTCACATTATAAGCAATTCATACCTAAGTGTGTATATGAGGATAATCATCCAATCAACTCAATAATTAGATTATAATATAATTACTTTACTCTCCTAGCAATCTAATTGGATACATACAAATCTCATACATATAGTCAATTCTCATGTTTTTCCCCTCAAGGTTATATATCACATTCAACCAATCAATCTAGGATTACTACATTAGATATAGATGGTGGCATGATTCAATAAACTAAACTACATTAAGAACAATCTCATAACTTCTACAATTCACCCAATTCACTAGTAACACACTATGGTTATGGGGAAAAGATGGATTCATGGGGGATTTTCTCATAAAAACCTTGATAATCAACAATTCAATCATAATATACATTAACTAAATCAATGAAAATGTTTTGAGAAGAATCCATGGCTTATATTAGAAACCCTAGGTTTTGGAGACTTTATCTACTTTGAAATAGAAAATTTAAGGATTTCATGGATGGAAAGTTAACCATGAATCAAAACCACCATACCTCAATTGAAGAATCTCCACTAATTTGGGTAGAAAAGGTGAGTTCTTGAGCCCTAGACCTTAGCTTCTTCTTCTTCAATGGGTGTTTTAAAGAGAGAATTTATTGGAGAGGGTTGAGTTGGTTATTATTTGGGTAGTTGAGATTATGAGGTATATGGGTTATTTAATGGCTTAAAAATCCTTTTATAGGTGTAAATAATCAACTAAAAATGACCTCATTTAATAATAACTAACCTAGGAATTTACCCCTTTACTCCTCCCTTGGCCAAGATTCACCAGATTGCAGGCATGGCCTACGCCTAGGACCTACGGTCCATAGAGTGGCCTACTAGCCGTCCTGCAGGTCTGTAGGTCATGACCTGCAGCTTGATATGCAGCCTACTTTTGGGGGCTTGACCCAAGACCCCCACCTATGGGGCGTAGGTGCCATCGTGGGTCACTGTTGAGGTGAATTTTCCAAGCCTTTTCCTCAAGGACCCATGGTTGGTCCTTGGGGTTTTGGCCTTGAATTTCTAACATGCACACATTAAATTTAAGGCACAGGGAGGTATTTTGTAAGCTTTAACCCTAACGTCAAGTTTTACTTAGCCTACTAGGTTCATGTTAAACACTAGTTTAGTTTACAACTTTTCGGAATGTTACATCATCTCCCCCTTGGGAACATTCGTCCCTGAATGATGATCTAAACGCCAAACTAACTTAGAAACTCAAGTCTAGCAGCCCATCATGCATGAATCATAAAAAAATTGCAAAACTTACAAATGCAGTATTCAAAAGAGTAAACCTCAACTCCATCTCAAAACATAATCAATGCAATATAAGGTAGTAGGAACTACATCTAACAACTTAATATGCATGAAATTCTATACTTCTCATTTTCATAAGCGGAACTAACTTTTCCCCAACTAAATAATGCTCAACACAACATCATGGAGCTAATATGTCAATACTCTCAAAAACACACTAAAACATGTTCATCAATACATCCCATGAAGTTAAATAGGCAATTCATACTAAATGCACAACAACATGAGGAATATTACTTATCAAAACTCATTTTCTTATTAAACATGAATTTCATCAAGACCATGCATAATCTAAGGAAACCATGATCAACACATAATTCACACATGACTTCCAAAACAAGCAAATTCTAGAGGAACTACTTACCTCAAGCTTGAATAGGAGTAGAAGGAAAAAGGTTAGGATAGCGGGACTTCATATCGGCCTCCGCCTCCCATGTAGCACCCTCAACTAAATGATTTCTCCACAAAACCTTTACGGAAGCTACTTCCTTGTTTCTTAACTTTTTCACTTGCAGGTCCAAAATTTCTACTAGAACTTACTAATAGGATAAACTCTCATCAACTCCCAAAACCTCTAAAGGAATGATGATCTCCAGATCCCCAATGCACTTTTTAAGAATGGAAACATGAAATACCGGGTCAACCGAAGCCAACTCATTTAATAAGTCTAACTCGTAGGCAACTTTCCCAATACGTTCCAAAATTTGATAAGGTCCTATAAACCGGGGACTAAGATTCCCTTTCTTGCCAAACCTCATCACGTCCTTCATGGGTGAGATTTTCAAATAGACCCAATCCCCAACTTCAAATTCCAACTCTCTTCTCCTCACATCGGCATAAGAATTTTGCGTACTTTGAGCCATTTTTAACCTCTCTCTAATGAGTCAAACTTTCTCAATAGCTTTATAAACCGACTCGGGACCAATAAGAGCAATGTCCCTTACTTCAAACCAACCAATCGGAGATCTACATCTCCTACCATACAAAGCTTCAAAAGGAGCCATATCGATACTTGAGTGGTGCTATTATTGTAGGAAAATTCTACCAAGGGCAAGTAGTCATCCCAATTACCTTTAGAGTTTGAATGGTACATTCCGCTTGACCATCCGTTCCTAAGCTTCACCTTAGTGCCAAGCCCTTTTTGGAATGACTTCCAAAATTAAGAATTAAATTGAGGACCCCGATACGAAATGATAGATAGAGGAAACCCATGCAACTTCACTATTTCCCATTTATACAACTTGGCATAGTCTTCCGCCGAGTGAGATACTTTGATGGGAATGAAGTGGGCTGATTTGGTCATCCTATCAACAATGACCCAAATAGAATCATATTGCCTTCGAGTACAGGGCAACCCCACAATAAAATCCATATTCACCTCTTCCCACTTCCAAGTGGGAATTTCCATATCTTGCAAAAATCCTCCCAACTTTTAGTGCTCAACCTTGACTTGTTGACAATTAGTACATTTGGCTACAAATCCCGCAATATCCTTCTTCATACCATTCCACCAATAGACTTCCCGTAGATTATGGTACATCTTGGTGGCTCCCGGATGAATCGAATATCTAGAACCATGAGCCTCTTCTAGAATTTTCTCTTTTAGCCCATCCACATCCGAAACACATAATCCACCTTGGTATCTAAGTACCCCATCTCCCCTTTGGGAGAAAGCCTCAACTAATTTCCCAAGTACCGATTCTTTCAACTTCATCAATATAGGATCAATATGTTGCTTAGACTTCACATCTACACCAAAAGATGATTCGGAGCCCTTATTAACAGTGAAACCACCCTTGGGAAAATCTACTAGTTGGACACCTAACCGGGCCAACCTATGCACATCACATACTAACTCTTTCTTTTCATCCTCTATGTGGGTCACACTACCCTTGGGAAATCTACTAAGGGAATCCGCCACAACATTAGCTCTGTCGGGGTGGTAAAGGACACTCATGTCATAATCCATTAAAAGCTCTAACCACTTTCTTTGTCGGAGATTCAAGTCCTTTTGGGTAAACACATATTGAAGACTTTTGTGATCGGTGAAAACATCTACATGGACCCCATACAAGTAATGTCTCCATATTTTTGAAGCAAATACCACCGCCGCTAATTCAAGATTATGAGTCGGATAGTTCTTCTCATGTACCTTGAGTTTCTTTGAAGCATAGGCAACCATTTTACCATGTTGCATGAGTACACACCCCAATCCTACTCTAGAAGTGTCACAATATACCACAAACCCATCGGTACCCTTCGGTAAGGTCAATACTGGAGTGGAAGTAAGTCTATCTTTCAAATCTTGGAAGCTTTTCTCATAAGTCTCCGACCACACAACCTTAGCTTTCTTTTGAGTCTAAGTCGTCAATGGAGAAGCAATGGAGGAAAACCCCTCAACAAATCTTCTATAATAACCGGACAAACCCAAAAAGCTTATAATATTTGTAGGAGTTAAAGGTCTAGGCCAACCTTGACCGCATCCATATTTTTGGGATCTACCTCAATAACCTTGCTAGTCACAACATGGCGAAGAAAAGCTATCGACCTCAACCAAAACTCACATTTACTAAACTTTGCAAATAATTGGTGGTCTTTAAGGACTTGCAATACAATCTTTAACTGACTCATATGATCAGCCTCATTCCTTGAATAGATCAAAATATCATCAATAAAGACAATTACGAACATATCAAGGTATTGTCTAAACACCCTATTCATTAGATCCATGAATGCCGCCGGGGCATTAGTTAGACAAAAAGACATTATTAGGAATTCATAGTGACCATATCTTGTTCGGAAGTCCATCTTGGGAATGTCAACCCCCCTCACCCTTAGTTGGTGATAGCCCGAACGTAGATCAATCTTTAAAAAGTAACTAACCCCTTGGAGTTGGTCAAACAAATCGTCAATTCTAAGAAGGGGATACTTATTCTTTATAGTCAACTTGTTCAATTGGCGGTAGTCAATACACATTCTAAGGGACCCATCCTTCTTCCTCCCAAACAATACCGAAGCACCCCAAGGAGAGATACTCAGTTGAATAAAACCCTTGTCTAGAAAATCCTTTAGTTGTTCGTTTAACTCTTTCAATTCAGTCGGAGCCATTTTATATGGAGGGATGGATATGGGTTGTGTATCTGGCAAAAGATCAATGCCAAAATTTATTTCCCATTCGGGAGGAATGCCGGCAAGTCATCGGTAAAGACTTCTGGAAAATCACTCACCAAAGGGGATCGACTCTAAAGAAGGGACCTTGGACTCAACATCTATCACCCTAACAATATGATAAATGCACCCCTTGGAGATCATTTTCCTAGCTTTGAGACAAGAAACAAATTGACCTCTAGGAATAGAATTCCCTCCTTTCCACTCTAAAATTGGCTCTTTTGGAAATTGAAATTTAACCACCCGGGTCCTATAATCTATTGAACCATAACATGCATGCAACCAATCCATGCCCAAAATTACATCAAAATCAAGCATGTCTAATTCTACATTCTACCAAATCCACCAAGTTAACTTTGTGAGACGAGAAATAGGACAACTTCTATAGAATTTTTTTGCCACTACCAAGTCACCAACCGGGGTGGAAACCGAAAAAGGCTCTACTAATATTTCGGGGAGTATTTCAAACTTCATAGCCACAAGAGGTGTAACAAAGGACAAAGTGGCACCAGGATCTAATAAATCATAAACATTAATAGAAAAAACTTTCAACATACCGGTCACCACATCTAGGGAGCTCTCTTGGTCACCTCGTGATTGAAGAGCATACAAAAGGTTTTGCTTATGAGTATTGGAGTTGGACCCACTTAGAGGAGTTTGTTTACCTTCTCTCCCCTTGGCCATGAGTGTCGGACAATCTCTCACCTTGTGGCCACTCTTGCCACACCCATCCGAGCAAACTAAACATTTTCCTTCATGCTTCCTACTACATTTTGCACAATAATGCCTAGCAACATAAGAAACACCACTATTACCACCTTGAGGTTTAGGGTTGGAGACCCTATCCTCTTCAACCCTTGGAGTACTAGAGGAGGGGATGCTTTTTTTTTTATTTAGGCGATATTGTGAAAATTGGGGGAAACATAAGGAGGGAATTCTACAAAATCGTAGCAATAGAAATAAACCCGTTGCTAAAAAATATATATCTCAACGGGTATAAATGACTATTGTATCAGTTCTTCTATAGCAACGGTTTTTACAAAGCTGCAACGGTTATTTGGTACTTTGTGGGGATAGCACTATAAATCATATGCAACGGTTTTAACCGTTGCCATAGACTATATATGGCAATGGTTTTCAAGCCGTTGTCGTAGAAGTTGTTGCCGTAGGTCCAATTTCTAGTAGTGAGCCCGAGATTATTGATAAGTCTATTGAGAGGGCCTTGGCTCGTTTAAGAGACAGGGTGACTAGGTGTGAGGGGTTAGTGGATGCCCATGATGTGAGGTTGGATAACCCCACTACGATACTAGAGGCTCGAGAGAAGACCGAGGGTAGCTCTGGTGAACTCGACACCATGAGGGGTGAGCTTGCTAACTTTCAAGTAGATGCGACTCAGTTGCAGTCTACCGACCTATCGATGTCTTGGGGTGATATTCCCCTACGAGATGCACATGTCACTGTGCCACCACTGATGCCCAGCAGTATGCCTACTTCCACTCTGAGATAGTTGTGACTGTTGATATAGATATTTGCCTATTTTTGCATTGAAAGAGAGAATAGAACAAGGTATTGGGTTGTTTAGATTGCCATATAGATGAGACCAATAGGAGATTTTATGCAAGGATTCTATGATCGAAAGAAGATTAGCATCATTGAAGATGATTTAGCCAATTCATGGATATTCATCACTATAGACCAGGACAATTACCCCTATATGACATTGATTTTAAACCCCCACACCCCTAGATTGCTTGTTAACATTTAAGATTTCCTCAATTCTGGTTTAATTGTGATAATTGTTAACCAATTTTTTTTTGTTAAATTGGTGGAATCATCCACCCACTTGTTCTTACTATTACTAATGAGTGATTTTACAATCCAAATTTCTTTATAAAACTTCTCTATGATAAACAATTCATTGTGAGAATTTACACCGACTCTTCGTTGGGTTTATATTGACTACGACTGATGTCCCTTTTAATTGATTTTAACGAGGACATTTGAGTGTTATCATGTGTCAGGGTCGGGTCCTAGATCGGTTTCGAGATTGGTTTCCGATTCAGAAACTGTTTTCCTCAAAAATATTTTCTACTCTCTAGCCAAAAATATAAGATATATTTTGGAAAAAAAAATTCATTCACCAATCAAACACAAAAATAAATAAAATAAAATTCAACCAGGCATGAGAAAATAAGTTAGAAATAAACTTATTTTCCAAAAAAAAAAACATTTTCATAGAAAATATTTTTCATGGAATACATTTTTCTTCATACCAAACACACCCTACAATGCAACAACATCATACTAGTGTAATCCCAAAAGTGAGATATGGAGGGGGTAGGATGTTTGCATATCTTACCATTATCTTTGAGGTAGAGAGGTTATTTCCGGTAGACTGGCCTAACAAAAACAACAATGTAGCTAAGGGGGGACCGGGTAGGCAGTTCATGTGAAAACCTTACCCCTACCTTGCGTAGGTAGAGGATGATGTTTCCAAAGACATCCTCGTTTCAAGTAAAGCATGTCAGAGAAAATAAACTCATTTAATAGTAATTTAAAAAATAATTCTCTACAGAAACTCTTTAAGGATTATGAAGAGCATAAATTATGATCTAAACCCTAAAAGATAGAACAAGCTGAGAAGAGGAAAATTGAAAATATGATTCATTGAGGTACTGGAAAACAATGTGATTCATGAAATCGGAGGTTAAAGAGGCCATTGTTGTCAATTGGCAGCGGTGTAAACAAACATATGGGATATACCACTATTACTTATATATATATATATATATATCATATATTACTATTAGTGGGAAGATCCAAAGTAAAAAGTTGAATTACCATTTTTTCCCTTTACTAAATTAAAATTTGATTAATTTTTAATTTAATACAAATATCTTAATTAAATAATGGTAGAATTTGAAGTTCATAAGCTCTTTAATACTTAAATTGTTATTTTCCTGATAAATCCGTACATTGATATTGCTTTTAATCATAATCATAAATCTCATAACATAAGAACTTGAAAAGTTATGACTGATAAAACAATGTAACCGAATTTTTTTCTTTTGAAATAGCTTTCCTTCTAAATAGATTCTACTTTTTAATATTGAAGTAAAGAATTTGAAGAGGTGTCATCTCATATATATATATATATATATTATTATTATTATTATTATTATTATTAAAAGTGGAAACAATCTAAGTCAAAAGTTGAATTACGAAAATATATCTATTAGTGTATTTTCTTTTAATCATTTTAAAAAAAGTTATTTTTCCATTTTAAATCAACTTCATAACTACATCTCTTCATTTTCCTAACTCATCATCTTATGATCATAAATAAACAATAAACAATAAATAATAATAATAATAATAAATTAAAAGTAGAAAGCTCAAAAATTTAAAGTTAGGATGACCATTTTACCCCTACACTAAATAAAAAAGTTATAAAATATTTTAGTAATTAAATATTAATAATAATCATAAATTAATTTGTCATTATTCCTTCACATAAAAAAAAGAAATAAAACTTCTATTAAATTAGTAAATAGTAAGTATATATATAAGTGGAACCAAAATATTTAAAAATAGAATTATCAAAATGTCCATAAAATATTGAATGACATCAATATCCATCAATCAAATATTATTCCGACAATAATATTGTACAGGAATATAAATATACACATAGTTTAATGCATTAGGCTATTGAATATATACACGAAAATACTCATTAATGTTTTGTCATTTATTTAATTCCTATTTATGTTTTTTCCTTTCTAAAAAGTAAGTCTATTGATGAGTCTACGAATTGGACTCAATTAGGGCTATGTTTTGATAGGTTTAGTGTCCTCGAATACATATTTTGTCTCAGTAACTGATGAAAAGCCTAGAGTTTCAGGTATTTGGAGTTAGAGACAAAGCATGGACACTATTTGGGCAAAAAGGAACAAGGCAGCTAAAAGAACAAAGAAAAGGCAGCCTGATGATCACCTAACCCTCTTGGCGAGTAGCCAAACAACCATTAGCTCGCCTAAATGTTCCAAAGTATCAAGTTGAAAGAGCAAAGAAAATGAAGACCTGGTGATCATCGATGTTACTCAGCGAGTTGCTAAATGGGCCACCAAACCACCGAAAGTTACAGAATGCTGGAGCTAAAATTGGGAAAAATGACGGCGAGTAGCAGTTTCATTCGGCGTGTCGCCGATCCATTCGGCGTCAGATAACCTGGTCGCCAAAATTGTTGATACAGATGGTAAATAAGTGCGGATGGCGAGATAGAAATAAAAAGGGCAATACGCCAAGTTCATGAAAGAGCTCGTCACAAAGAAAAGGAACTTGGACTGTGAAACTATTGAAGTGTCCCATAGTTGCAGCAAAATTATGACCAAGTAGCTGATCACAAAGCGAGAAGATCATGTGGTGTTCACCATCTTTTGCACCATTGGCATGCTCCAATTCGCTAAAGCTTTGTGCGATTTGGGGGCAAGCATCAACTTAATGCCCTATGCAATATACAAGGAACTTGGTTTGGGTGAATCGAAAGCAACCACAATGAGACTCCTGATGGAGGACCAATCAATCAAACATCTAGTGAGGATACTCTATGACATCTTTGTAAAGGTAGATCGGTTCATATTTCCAGCTGATATTGTAATTTTAGATTGCAAGGTCGATGCTGAAATCCCCATTATTTTTGAAAGGCCATTCTTGGCAACCGGGAGAGCATTGGTGGATGTTGAAAGTGAGAAATTGAAGTTTCAGGTGAACAATGATGAGGTAACCTTCAATATTTGTAAATCCATGAAACACCCAAGTGATATCCATGTGGTGTCTACTGATGATGTTATTGACGAGGCAGTGGCTAGTGTAAGCTATTTGATGTGCATGAATGAACCACTTGAATGTGTGCTTACTAATTATAATGAATCCGAGGTTCAGGGCTATGAGGAAGTAGTAGTTGCCTTATTGGGACTAGGAGTATATTCAAAGAATCCAATCAAGTTGGATATTAACCTACAAAATAGAGAAACTCCTCCTGCAAAACCATCAACTGAGGAACCACCTAATCTGGAATTGAAAGCACTGCCCTCTCATCTCCAATATGCTTTTTTGGGGGCAAATAACACGTTACCAATGATCATTGCCGCTGACTTTCTTGAATGGCAGGTGAGTTTGCTCCTTAAAGTGTTACGAAAGCATATAAAAGTTATAGGATTGACCATTGCTGATATAGTGGGCATTCCTTTGAGTATATGTACTCACAAGATTCAGCTTGATAATGAATGTAAACCTAGAGTTGAACATCATCGAAGATTGAACCCACCGATGCAAGAAGTGGTAATAAAGGAGATCATCAAGTGGTTGGACACAAGTGTGATCTACCCTATTGCAGATCGCAAATGGGTAAGGCCGGTGCATTGTGTACCAAAAAAGGGAGGTATCACTGTAGTTCCAAATTCAAATGGGGAGCTTGTGCAGACTAAACCGATGACTGGGTGGACAGTATGCATAGATTATCGAAAGCTTAACTCGTGGACTGAAAATGATCACTTTCCATTGACTTTTATGGATCAAATGCTCGATCGACTATTGGAGAGGGGCTGGTACTATTTTTTAGATGGATACTCCGGTTACAACCAAATCTCTATTGCACCGGAAGATTTAGATAAAACCACCTTCACTTGTCCTTATGGAACGTTTGCATTTAAAAGAATGTCATTTGGGCTATGTAATGCCCTGGCAACATTCCAGCGTAGCATGTTATCCATTTTTGTGGACATTGTAGAAGACTCTTTAGAGGTATTCATGGATGACTTCTCATTCGTAGGGGATACATTTGAAGAATGCTTGGAACACTTGGGGTAAGTGCTCCAAAGATGCGTAGAAATAAACTTGGTTCTAAATTGGGAGAAATGCCACTTCATGGTAAAGGAAGGCATTGTTCTCGGGCACAAGGTGTCACAAAAAGGGTTGGAAGTTCATAAAGCAAAAGTTGAGGTGATTGAGAAACTACCTCCGCCGATTTCAGTAAATGATTTTCGCATCTTCTTAGGACATGCCGGGTTCTACCGGAGGTTCATCAAAGACTTCTCGAAGATTGCATACCCCATGTGCAACCTCTTAGAGAAGGAAGTGAAATTCTATTTTGATGGCACTTGTATGGCTGCGTTTCAATGTTTGAAAGAGAAATTGGTATCTACCCCGGTCGTTATCAGCCCTGATTGGTCAGAATAGTTTGAAGTAATGTGTGATGCTAGTGGCATGGCATTGGGGGTAGTATTGGGGGAAAAGTGCAACAAACTGTTCCACCCAATTTATTATGCATCAAGACGCTAAATAGTGTTCAACATAACTATAGCGTCACTGAACAAGAGTTGATTGCGGTAGTCTATGCATTTGAAAAAATTTAGGCATACTTGTTAGGCACTAAAGTAGTTGTTCACACTAATCATGCTGCACTACGTTACTTGATGGCAAAGAAGGATGCAAAATCAAGGTTAATAAGGTGGATGCTACTATTACAAGAATTTGACTTTGAGGTAAAAGATAGAAGAGGCTGCGAGAATCAGGTGGTTGACCACTTATCAAGGCTGGAAGGAAAGGAAAATGACGAGCCTGAGGTTGCCATAGATGATTCCTTCCCCGATGAACAATTATTTGCAATATCTCTCAAGAAAACTCCTTGGTATGCAGATTTCGTAAATTATATTTTGTGCGGACTAATGCCAGATGAATTGAATTTCTACCAACAAAAGAGGTTCATGTTCAACGTTAAAAAGTACTTTTGGGATAAACCATAGTTGTTTCGAGAGTGTGCAGATCATATCATTAGAAGGTGTGTTCCAAAAGAATAAGTGGTGGGAATTCTCTATGATTGTCATGCGTCTCCAGTTGGAGGCCACAATAGTGGTGTGCTCATTGGCGCTAAAGTTCTCCAAAGTGAATATTACTAGCCATCCCTCTACAAGGATTCAGATGAATTTGTGAAGATGTGCTCTCAATGCCAGCATCAAGGCGGAGTGTCAAGGAGGCACAAATTACCCCTTAATCCTATTTTAGAAGTCGAGCTATTTGATGTGTGGGGAATCAATTTCATGTGCCCATTTGTGAGCTCGTTTGGAAATAAATATATCTTGGCGGCTGTAGATTATGTCTCCAAATGGGTGGAGGCCATTGCACTTTCGAACAATGAAGGGAAACACATTGTCCAATTTATGAAACGCTACATCTTTGCAAGATTTGGCACTCCTAGGACGATTATTAGTGATGGGGGATCCCACTTTTGCAATAAGTGGTTCTCAGCTGCATTGAGCAAGTATGGGGTGAAACACAAGGTAGCAAACCCATATCATCCCCAAACAAGTGGCCAGGTCGAAGTGTCAAATTGGGAAATCAAAAGCATCTTGGCAAAGACAGTGAATACAAACATAATTGATTGGTCTTGAAAGCTCGATGATGCACTATGGGCATATCGGACCACCTATAAAACACCTATTGGGATGTCTCCGTATCAGTTAGTTTTTGGTAAATCTTTCCATCTTCCCGTTGAGTTAGAGCACAAAGCGTTGTGGGCATTGAAAGCTTTAAATTTGTATTGGACAAGGACCTCAAGGGGGAGGGTAGAGCAATTAAATGAACTGGTTGAATTTAGACTCAGAGCTTATGAAAGTTCAACCATTTACAAAGAGAAGATGAAGAAATGGCATGATGCTAAAATACTTAAGTGAGAATTCAAGGTAGGAGATTGGGTGTTGTTATACAACTCCCGACTTAGACTTTTTCCCAGAAATCTCAAGTCCAAATGGTCTGGACCATTTAGAGTGACACGAGTATTCACAAATGGTGCCATAGAAGTTGAAGGTCATGAAGGACCTGCATTTAAGGTGAACAGGTAGCGCTTGAAATTATGTTTTGGAGAATGTCAGGATATTTCCTTGATTGAAGTGGTGTACCTGGAAGATGCTTGAAAGCACTCCCACGTCGTGCCATGACATTAAATAAGGCTTTTATTGGGAGGCAACCCAAGTGTTGAGTTTTAAATAATGTGTGCTGATTTTGCAGGAGCGAGATCATAAGTGAGACAAAGGTATTCTTGGTGAATCGCAAAACTAGTTCGGCGAACACGATTTGGTTCGCCTTATGGAACTCGAAACAAGGGTGAGACTCTGGAATATTCAGCGGGACACCTTCACCAGTCGATGTATCGCCAATTTGTTCGGCGATTATTTATATCCTCACAGACCTGTTGTCTCTGAGAGAGTAATCCATTGGTACTAAGGGCGATCTGAAGAACATTCAGCGCATCGCCAAAACATTCGGTGACCATTTCACTCCATAGTCAACAGAGCTTTTCGTGAAGATTCCTCATCACCCTGCTCTACTTGCTTACACACTAGATTGTTGTTATATATTTTAGTCTATATGTGTTGTTTTGTTTTATTTGCGGAAATGCTCGCTATCTACCCATATTGAGGACAATGTTGAGTCCTTTTGGTGGGGAGTGGAAATTGGGCAGTGAACTTAGCAAACCCCCTCCTCTTCATGCCATTCCCCCTGTGTGTTGAATGGGGTTGTTCTCTTGCAAATTTTGAGTTTCGGTTCTGATCAATACCGATGACTTGAATAGTGCTCATAATCGAACAAACATGAATGTGCGGCTACAATGAGACCCAATAAAGTTGCATAGACAATATGTGAACTCTTTGCATCTCGTTGTGACTAGCCAAGTATCAAATTGATTCTCTTGTGATGAACATTGAACACAAGCAAAAGTGTGAAGTCTTGTTTAACTTTATTGTCGATGCCTTGTGTGATGAGCTTACTATGAAACATGCATGATAACACCAGAATTTACCCCGTTAGTCCAGTCAACTAAGTGAGGCTATCTCTTGATATTATCTTAGGCAACAGAGTGTGATACAATTTGTCATATACCTCTTTTGTGGCCTACCTTGTGAGTGTGTGTGAACCTCTTTTAAACACCCCTTGAGCCTTATCCTTCTTTCGAAGAAACTTGATGAAAACATGACCTTTGTTAATCCAGTGCCTATAATCCTCATGATTTGTGGTTTGATTGAATAGCCAACTTACGCCAAAAGCCTAAGTTGGGGGTGTGGTGAAAAGAGAAGGCAAGTGAAGAAGTGCAAGAAGAGTCCCTTCTATCCATGTGTTGAGAAAAATGGAACCCCTCCTTTCAAAATAAAAAAGAGAGATGAAAAAGAAGAAAGGAATGAAAAACAAAAACAAAAAGTTGTAAAATAAAGTTATGACAATGCAAAAACAAATGGGGTTTCCGAACAATCCATGGAAAGCGAATAATGGGATGACTTATGAGTACTAAAGAAAATGATGAAAGAAGAGGAAAGGAAGTGTTGTGAGCACCACATTTCATGAGGATAAAAGTCGCAGAGCCTAAATGACCATACCTTTGTACTCAGCCCCATTACAAGACTTAAAAAGACCTTTTTGATATTGAGTGAGCTGAAGCAATTGTCAATCGGAAAATATGGGCAAACCTATGGGTGAAAGCATGCATTGTGTTCGTCTTTGTGATTGTGAACGTAGCATTTGATTATGGAGCTTTAAATGATTGAACCATTATGTGTGAAAATGGAATTATTCCTTGTGTGAGGGCATTTGAACACTTTTGTTGAGCTTGAACTTGCATTTGAAGCAAGTATTGTGAGCTTGAGACTCTTTATTAATGGTGTGTCACAACTTGAGTGTTTGAGTACAAAACTAATCCTTGCATGAGTAAGATGAGACTTGTTGTTCACATTCATGATTGAGTCTTGTGTAGCACTATTTGAGACACTCTTTTTGAACTACTGGACTTGAGTTTTACTTGAGGAAAAGTAAAAGTTGAAGTTGGGGGTGTTGATAAGTCTGTGAATTGGACTCATTTAGGGATATGTTTTTATAGGTTTAGTGTCCTCGAATACATATTTTGTCTCAATAACTAATGAAATGCCTTAAGTTTTAGGTATTTGGAGTTAGAGACAAAGCATGGACACTATTTGGCAAAAAGGAACAAGGCAGCTGAAAGAACAAAGAAAAGACAGCCTGATGATCGCCTAACCCTCTTGGCGAGTCGCCAAACAACCATTAGCTCGCCTAAATGTTCCAAAGTGTCAAGTTGAAAGAGCGAAGAAACTGAAGACCTAGTGATCGCCGATGTTACTCAGCAAGTCGCTAAATGGGCCACCAAACCGTCAAAAGTTACAGAATGGTGGAGCTAAAATTGGGAAAAATGACGGTGAGTGGCAGTTTCATTCGGCGTGTCGACGATCCATTCGGTGTCAGATAACTTAGTCTCCAAAAGTACTGATACAGATGTTAAACAAGTGCGGATGGGCGAGATAGAAATAAAAAGGGCGATACGCAGAACTGATCGGCTATTCCGAACTACATCGCCTAAAGTTACAGTAGTCAGATCAAGAAGTAATGAAAAATGAAGGTGAGACAAAGAACCATTAGCGAGTCGCCGATCAGTTGGGGACGCCCGACTTACTTCGCCGAATGTCCTTGAAGCACGATACCTCAACCCTATTTAATTTGGTTTTGGCGAGAGAGAAAGGGGCATCCAGAAATCAAGAATTGAGAGAATTGAGAGATAGAACATTACAAAAGGTCTTTCTTAGAAATTTAACAAGACTTTGAGGAAAATTTTATAAGTGTGGAGATTATTCATTGATTTCCATCTATAGTCCTCATTTTGTACCCAATGATGGAAATGAATATTAATTTTGATTTTCTTAATTTTGGTATGATTGGATAAAAACCCTTCACTTGGGGTTTTGATCATGAGGCCAATTGCTGGATTTACTTAGTGGGTATTCTTTAATTGTGATTAATGGTGTTAGTTTAAAGTGGGTCTAATTTGTTGCCATGTTTTGTGTGTGGATTGCATTAATTCATGTAAAGATTTAGTGTTGTGCACTTACTTGAAAAAGAGGTGTGGAACCAAGGTGATAATTTTAGCTTTCGGAGTAGTGGGTCTCCTTGATTTCAGTTCGAGAGAGTGAAATAAGTGATATATCCTTCGTATCCAGCTAGAGAGAGTGGATTTGATGAGGGCAAAGAGGTGGGTATCTCATGGTGTTGAAGTTCGAGAGAATTCAACATAGACAAGGTAATTGTTCGAGATAAAGTTATCTTAAATATGGTTCGACCTACCTGCAACAAACTAATCCCATTATGAACAATAGAGTTTACCCATTTTTTTAAGGTTGAGCAATTGGCTGATCAATTCCCCAAGTTTTACTTTACTATTAGATTGTTGTGATAAGTTGTGAAATTGAATCGATACACGAAGCTTGAAGTTTGGAATTCAACTATAAATTTTGTGAAAATTGTTTGTTTGAAGAATTTGATGTGGTACTTTTATTATTGAACTTTGGAGGAATTACTATTCCTTGTGGGATCGACCCCAACTCACATAGTTGATTTATTATACTGACGAACGATCGTCAGATCTTAAAATTGGATAAAGAGCTATGATACGTTAATCAAAATCTTATAATAAATATAAATAAATAAATAAATAATACAACAAATGATGACCTAGATAAATTAAAAGACATAGAGTTATGTGTATTCAATTTATGTAAATGCTTTATCTTCCGATTCCTAATGCAAAAAGTAAAACATCTCTTTGTAGTAATAAGCATATGGAAAATTGGAAAACTTACTTGGTATATTCAATGTGGAGTAAATTATTTTGATCAATTCAATATAATATATTCATTTACTAAATGCTATATATTGTGTATATATATTGAAAACTCACAAGACAACTATTTCAATTCATCAAATTATTAGATTATCAATCCTACTTTGCGTAGGCGACATTTTTTCATATTCATTTTGTGTTTGTGTTTCTCATTTCTACTTCTACTTATGTGCTCTATTTTTTATATTCACATTATAAGTTATTATCTTTAATTCCAATTATTCATATATATTTTCTGATTAGTTGAAAGTTCATCTTACTTGGGTGCTCAAACGTTTGTATCATAGTTATTTCACCTCTTGCAACATAGAAATTTGTCATGGAAATATCAAATCAGGTAAGATTACTTTCTTTTTAATTTTAACTTCTTGGAGTATCATGAAACTGCATATTCCTGTTTGTGTAAATTTTGGTTAGGAATCAATTTACATAATTTATTTAATTTTTTTTAATTGAATTCACAGATGATAGAACTAATAATTTTGAATTAGGTAAGGGGTACACGTACCTATAATAATTATGATTTATATACATCGATTAGATATTTGAGTAATTATTATTTGTATCACTAATAATAACTATTTTTTTGCAGCTGTACACCAAAAAATTGACAATGATCCACTAGCTATCATAAGAAAGGTATGCGTTGATCAAATTTGTGTGCAATTTTTACAAAACACAATTCGCATTCGATAACAACTTCCTGACATGTGTGATTGTAAAAAGGTGGAGGCTACAGTTTCTTAGAAAGAAAGCAAAAATTCTAGAACATGAAATATTTTGAACCAATAAGCAACACTTCAATTGTGTGTGTTGTGACACATTAAAAATTTTTTATCAAGTTGAATACTTGATATATTAAAAAAAATACATAATTAAAATTATTCGAATATTACTTTTGAAATTCATCTGATAGCAATATTTCAGTATGATGTACCTTCTACTACAACAATCTTGATTGAATAGGCTCACCATTCATTGGTTTGAACTTGTACAAGAAATATTTTGAAATCACATTTGACATTTAAATTATGAGTTATGACATATTAAACAAAAGAAACTTTTATCAAATTGAATACTTGATATATTATAGGAATTGCATAATTGATGTTATTGGTTTGAGTTGTATATTTCTCCTCAATTTTTGTGGAACTTATCACACACTTGTTATAATATTTTTAAAGTTCTTGTACTAATTACGCATGGGATACATGGGCAACATACATCTTCAATTATTTATATATATATATATATATCGTTATAATAGCCACGTGTCCAGGACTAGTGTGTATATATATATATAGGGGAAAAAAATGGAAACTGGGAATTTAGGTACACACAACATTTAATATGAGAGTTAGAATTAGAAATGTTTTCGTTCCAAAAGACATTTTGAATGAAGTGTTGACTGTTGAATGACTAATGTATCCTCCATGCTCCATAAAAAACGTTCTTTTTTTGACAAACACAACTGTTTAAAAAAACTATGCTGGGAAGAGGTGAAACATTAAATTTATTTTAGTGTATCAAAAAATGGAGAGATTGATTCAAAATTTGAATGAGATGTTTAAATTTGGTAATATATCCGAACACATTCAATCTACTGAATTCAAAATTTATTATTTATATTATTTTAGCGGATGAATCGAGCAAAATTATATAATTCAGATGAACCCATAAACTAAATGATGAAAACTTATTTGCGTCTGTAACTGGTAACTAGATTATTTTCGATACACCCTTGGCTCATAAAAATGCTTACGCACTGGAATTGTAATAGAAAAATGTTCAATTCATAGAATTTAAATCATCTAACAATAACAACATACCAATGTGTACACAAACCTTACCTCTAAATTGTGCAGGTAGAAGAGCCTGTTTCCAAACACACTTATAGCTCAAGTAAAGCATATCAAAACAATTAACTCATTTAATAGTGAATAAAATTACAAAATAAAAACATATCAAAAGTAGAAGTTCAGCATAAAACACAACATCAATTTCTCCACATATAACTTCATAAGAACATAAAATATGATTTGAATCCTAAAAGATATGCCAAGGAACAGAGGGAATTATCAAATTGAAGTACATGATTCATCAAGGTTCCGTAAAATAATGCAAATTCAGTTAGTCGAAGTTCAATCGCCAGTGGCGTAAATAATAAAGAGGCGGAATTTCAGGAGACACTGTATTTACAAAATGGAAAAGTCAAATATACCTATGTACTAGTAAAATGATTTATATTTACCCGTCGTTATACTTTAGGACTCCTTAATTTTTAAAATATGTTCTACTTTTACCATATATTTTAGTGTTCCTTAATTTTCAAAATGGGAAAAGACCAAATCTATGCATGTGCTATTATATATAGTTAACATGTACCTTTGTTGTACTTTTTGTCTAAATATACGCCTCTCATTATACTTTCGATCGAAATATACCTCTCTTATTATGCTTTGATACAACTTTATCCTTAATTTTAAGAGAGAGACAAGTGACAAGATCAACAACAAATAACCTTCTACCAATTTTAAATACCTGACTTGTCATGACTCAAGGTAGACCCTAGGCGTAACATGGCGTATAAGACCCCGTGAGGCCCCATACCAGCCATTAGCATACATCTTACAAGATTAATAGAAATCAAGAGATTTCAAAGACAATTTCAAACATGGAGTTTATAAAGTGAAGTAGAAATCTAACAATATCTCAAAGCCATCTAGTACATGAAAAGTAATCGGGACGTAACTCGTACATTGAGTTCTAAACTGAAATGAAAATACATAATAAAGAAAGGGCTTGGTCCTCGAAACATGAGGACTCACTAATTTTCAAGCTTCTACTAGTAGATCCCTAGCCTCAGAAGTGTGAATCTGGAGTGTCGGACCCTACATTTTTATATGAAATGTAGGAAAGAGTATGCGTTAGTACAAAAATTCACTAAGTATTATAGACATGCATAAAACATAATAAATCATGCTTAAAATAGCTTTCTGTGATATGATATGACCAAGCTAAAACATGAGTAAAAGAGTTAGAAAGCATAAGTCATAAAACATGGTCAATGCAAGTTAATATCCTTCAAACTTTTGTGAGAAACTTCTAGAAGTAACCCTAGTTCATTAATGTGAGAAATTTACCTTTAACCAACATATAAGACAATGTGAGCTATCAACACGAATCTGGTGTCTTCTCCACACCAAAGGTGTCCTACTTGTCAAGGTAAGACCATGACTCCTAGCTATTGTGGGTCACTAGCTAATGTATATCTAAGACAATCATCCTATATGGGAACATAGGTATGTGATAAGGAGATTGCTACTAGAAACCCGACCTCTACTAATGAGAGAGCTTCCATCTCAATATCCTCTCGGTGCTAAGTGTAAATCCCACAAAATTGTCATTTTCTTAACTTGCCTTTATCATCCATGGAGGGGCACGTCATATTGTCAATAAAAGCTAAGTCATATATCATCCATGTAAAGGTACAATTAATACTACCAATCCAATCTAGGTTTCGTTAGAATAGCTCCTTAACTTTTATTCATTTTAGGTGAGAAGAACTTTCAACCTTAGAATCCTTTATGAGAGAAAACCTTTCACATTCATGATTTTATGTGTATATGAGAAATCCTTTCACAACACAACAACAAAAACATCATATATTCTTTACTATCAAAGTAACTTACATCATAATTCATCAATTTCATAAGAACATGCATAATTCTATAATTCTCCTTTCATAGTTCAAAACCCACACTATATCATCCTGACTTGAAAAACATGTGGGATGCATGGGTTCATGGGTATTAGTCTTTAAAACATGGAATTATCTCAATTCATGCATAATAGATCATAAAAAAATTAAAAATATTGAAAGAACCCATCACATGGAAGAAAACTCTAACTCAATTAGGGATTGTTAACTTTATAAGTTGATAAATTTAGGAACTCTATGGAGGAAAGGGCTCGATAGATGAAAACTATCATACCTCATTGGAAAAAGCTTGCCTTCAATGGAGGATTAAGAACTTGACTTGAAACCCTAGGTTGACTCCTTCTTCAAGCTTTCTAGAGAGAGAAATATTTTGGAGAGGAAGACTTGTTCTTCTTTTAGGAATTTGAGAGAATGATTTCAATTGGAAAAATTTGGGGTTAAAAAAGAACACTTATATAAGGCTTTAGATGGACGGTAAAAAGTCATACTATTATGGTAGAATAATTAGGAAATGATAAAAAATCCCTTAAGGAATTATAACTGTCGACACCCATAGATGGCACGACCTACGGTCCGTTGGTCGAACCACGGACCATACGGGTTGACTGTCGTTTGGGGTCAGAGACCATACCTTGACTATCGGGACCCACTTACAGACTGTGGTTCCCTTGACGGGCCGTGGATCTCGGCTTTGGGCCTCGACTTTTGATCTAAAAGTATCTCAAAGTCTAGGACTAGCCTACTAAACCTACCTATGACTCATACACTGAACAACGGACCGTCTTGGTGAACCGTCGAAAAAGTACTAAAACTTGACATTTTGCAGTCTTAGGCTGGCCAACCATGGTGCTGATCTATGTTCCGTGTGTCCGTCCACGGGCCGTGGGTGGCTCCATTGGAAATGGTACCTGATATTGGAGAATGGTGCTATTCTATTCTTTTTGAATCTGAGGTGTTACATTATTTCCCCGTTGGGATCATTCGTCCTCGAATGAGATTCAGGACATCATACGGAGGGTAGGAACTTAATCTAACATCCCAACAACATGCAATTACATAAATGCACATATCCGAGGAAGAAACATCAATTCCATTCTAAAGCATGCTCAAAACACCATATCTGGAAATCTACATGCAACTCATAATCAAATGTACATAAATATGTGGAAATAAATCCAAGTAACTTCTTTTCTCAAAATTTAAGCTTTTCATGGATCTTGCATAATGAGGAAATCATGGGAATATCTAAGACACATGACACCAAGGAGAAATCTATTAAGAACTAAATACCTCAAGGTTGAGTAGGGATAGAAGGAAAGAGATGAGGATAACGGGACATCATATTGGTTTCGGCCTCCCAAGTAGCACCCTCAACTAACTAACTCATCCATAGAACTTTCACGGAAGCAACCTCTTTGTTCCTCAACTTCTTAACTTTCCATTCTAAAATCTCAATCAGAACCTCCTGATAAGAGAGATTCTCCTTAACTCCCAAACCTTCTTTAGGAACTAGAGATGTCATATCCCCAACACATTTCTTAAAAAATGAGACATGGAAAACTGGATGAACCAATGACAACTCATTGGGCAATTCAAGCTCATATGCGACCTTACCAATCCACCTTAAAATCTGATATGAGCCCACATAATGGGGACTAAGCTTCCCTTTCTTACTAAATCTCATTACACCATCTATGAGTGAAATTTTCAAGTAGACCCAATCATTTACCTCAAACTCAAGATAACTTCTTCCAATAACGGCATAGGGCTTTTGCCGACTTTGAGCCATTTTCAACCCTTACCTAATAACCCAAACTTTTTCCATAGCCTCATGTAACAACTCATGACCTATCCAGGACATTTCACCCACCTCAAACCAACCTATATGAGATCTACACCCCGACCATATAAAGCCTCAAATTTTCACGGCCCAAGGGTACACCGTAGATGTAACATGGCGAATAGGACCCCGAGAGACCCCATAACAGCCACTTAGCATTCATAACATAAGAAATAGAACATAATAGATAAAAACAACATTTCAAGTCCATTTTTTTTATAAAAGCAAAGGGGAAGTCTAAAACACTTGTCTCATTAGCCATCTAGTACAATCAAATGAAATTGAGCCTAGCCCATATATCATGTCAAAAAGTTAATATAACAAAGAAACTAAAACAATGAAAATCCATCCTTAAAGCATGAGGACTCACCAAGTTTGGAAATCTCGCAATCAACCACTAGGAACAAAACTGAGGACGTGACTGTCGAACCCTACATTTGAAAAAATGTAGGCAAGATTATGCGTTAGTACAAAATAATGTACGAAGTATGATAGCCATGCATAAAACATTTAAATCATGCTAAAATGGGACATTTCATGACATGCAATTGACAAAGCTAAAACATGATATTAGAAGGTTAGAAAACATGAGTCATAAAACATGAGTCATAAAACATGTTCAATGCACTAACATCTTTAAAACCTTTTAACACTTATGAGATACTTCTTGAAGTAACCTTAGTTTGTTATTATTGTGGGAAGTAGCCTTAACCGACATAGAGACCATGTGAGCTATAACATGATCTTCAGATGTCCCTCACACCGAAAAGGGTTGTCCTACTTGAAAAAGTAAGGACCACGAACATCTAGCTTAGGTGGATCCACCAGATAATGTCTATCTAGACAATCATCCTATGGGGGCACATAGGTAAGGGATAAGAATATTGCTACTAGAAACCCGACCTTTACTAATGGGAGAGCCTCCATCTCAATATCCCCTCGGTGCAGAGTATAAATCCCACATAATAGTCATTTCTTACTTGTTCTTATTATCCATGGAAGGACACGTCATCTTGCCAATCCAAGCTAATTCCTAAGTAAATCCATGGAAAGGTATCATTCAATAACCAATCCAAGCTAGATTTCATTAGGATAGCTCTTTATCTTGATTCAATTAGATGAGAAGACTATTCAACCTTAGAATACTTACTATGTGAGAAAATCTTTCACAAACATGCTTTCATGTGTTTATGAGAAAAAACCTTCCAACAACACAACAACAACATCATCATTAATACTTCACTCTCAAAGAATCCTTAAAACATTTACATAGATTTCATAAGAACATGCAAAATTCCATAATTTACCTTTCAAGTTTCACAACCCACTTTCAACCATCAACATTTAGAAAACATGGGTTAGATATGTATTGCATCATAAATTCATGTAATTCTACCAATACATGCTTGGTTTCATAAGACTCTTCTTTCATAATCAAAATTCGATATCATATGATCATAACTTGAAAAATATGGGGATTACATGGGTTCATAGGGGAATCATCATAAAATTATAGTATTTCATCAATTCATGCATAAGAGGTCATAATTCAATCAGTTAAATCAATGATCAAGAGAACCCATGGCAATTGAAGAAAACCCTAACTCAATTGAGGATTTCTAACTTTGAAAATAGGAGAATTGGGGAACTCCATGAATGGAAGGAATCCATGGATGAAAACTGTCATACATCAATGCCAATTGCTTAACTTCAATGGAGTATTAGGAGACTTGACTTGCAACCCCTAACTTCGACCCTTCATCTTCAGGCTTTCCAGAGAGAGAAATATTTTAGGAGGAAGACTTGTTCTTCTTTTAGAAATTTGAGAGTATAATTTTCAATTGGCAATATTTGGGGTTTAAAACGTTTATATAGGGGTCTTAGTGAATGGTAAAACAACGTAGTATAGGGATAAAATAATCAGGAAAGTACCAAACTACCCTTGAACTAATTGTCAACCTGCCGACCACGACCCTCAATCGACGTACCATGGACTTACCTATGGTCCGCCCCGCACGACCATCGACTGTGGTCAGAAACTGGAACTTGGGGGTCTGGACCACGGGCCCTCAACCACGGACCATGGTCCCACCAACAGACGGTTGGTTCAGCTGTGGTTTTGGACCTCTAAGTCAAGATTGGGGGTGACCAACCACGGACCACACCTGCGGTCTGTGGTATAATCCATGCGTCGTGGGTGGTCTTCGTGGGTTGGCACCTGCAACTTCTGAAAATAATTATCTTGCCCCTTCTTGAATCCATGGTGTTACATTATCTACCCCCCCTGAGATCATTCGTCCTCGAATGAGATTCTAGACGTCACTTAGAGCAAAAAGGACTCTAAACTAGCAACCCATCATTCATGCAACCTCATCAAAATTCACACAAACAAGGAAGAATATCGACTCTAAGCTAGAACATACTTAAAACATTATAAGAAAGATACGAACTAGCAGCCCAACATGAATGCAAATCTCATAATGCACATATCCGAGGAGGAAAATATAGACTCAAAGTTAAAGCATGCTCTCATCATTATATCACAAAGTCTATATGCAACTCATACTCAAATGCATATATCCGAGGAGGAAACATTAACTCCAAGCTAAACATGTTCAACATATCATCTCATGAAGTCTACAGGAAACTTATACTCAACGCACATCAACATGAGGAAAATCAATCACGTAAACTCATTTTATTTCAAAACCTAAGTTTCTCATGAACATGCATAAATAAGAAAAGCATGGAAACATCCCATTCCACCAATAGACCTCTCATAAATCACAGTACATCTTGGTGGATCCGGGGTGAATGGAATACCGATAACTATGGGCTTCAGATAAGATATGTTCCTTCAAGTCATCAACATTAGGAACACACAAACGACCTTGGTATCTAAGTACACCATCTCCCCCTTTGGAGAAAGCCTCAATGGATTTCTTAAACGCCACTTCTTTCAACTCAACCAAAATTGGATCAAGACCTTGCTTGGATCTCACCTCCATCACAGAGGACGATTCTAAGCCGTTGTGAACCACAACACCACTCTTGGTGGAGTCCACTAAATGAACACCAAATTGGGCCAATTTATGAATGTCTTGAACCAACTCCTTCTTAACTTCCTCAATATGGGCAATACTACCTATATATAACCAACTAAGAGCATCCACCACCACATTTGCATTACCAGGGTGATAGAGAACACTCATATCATAATATTTGAATAACTTAAGCCACCTTCTTCAGTGAAGATTTAGATCCTTTTGGTTAAAAACATATTGCAAACTCTTGTGGTCGGTAAAAATGTCAACATGAACACCATACAAATAATGCCTCCAAATATTTAAGGCAAAGACAATCACCACTAATTCAAGATCGTGGGTAGGATTAATTCTTCTCATGGATTTTAATTTGCCTTAAATCATTGGCAACACTTTCCCATTTTGCATAAACACACATCCTAGCCCAATTCTTGAGGCATCACAATATGCCACAAAACGATCAGCCCCTTCTGCTAAAGTCAACATCGGAGCGGAAGTAAGTCTATCCTTCAATTTCTCTTCTCACAAGCTTCGGACCATATGAACTTAGATTTTTCTTAATTCAATGCCGTCAAAGGAGAGGAAATCGAAGAAAAATGATCGACAAACCTTCTATAGTAACCAGCTAAACCCAAGAAACTTCTAATGTCCGAAGGGGATAGTGGTCTAGGCCAACTCTTGAGCAAATTCTTCTTCTTAGAACCTATTTTAATAACTTTACTTAAACAATATGACCAAGAAAAGCTATGGACCTTAGCCAAAACTCATATTTACTAAACTTTGCAAAGAGTTGTTGATCCTTGAGATTTTTCAACACAATCCTCAAATGATTGATGTGATCATCCTTATTTCTCTAATAAATCAATATATCATCAATGAACACAATTACAAACATATCAAGGTATTGTCTAAACACCCTATTCATCAAATCCATAAACATCGCTGGAGCATTAGTCTATCCTAATGACATTAATACAAACTCATAATGACCATACCGAGTTTGCAAGTCCGCCTTCAGAATTTCATCTTCGTTCACCCTCAATTGGTGATAACCTGAGCGAAGGTCAATCTTAGAAAAGAAGTTTGCTCCTTGAAGTTGGTCAAACAAATCATCTATCCTTTGAAGAGGATACTTATTCTTAATGGTCACCTTGTTCAAGTGACGATAGTCAATACACATACTAAGAGAACCATCTTTCTTCTTAACAAACAAAACTCAAGCACCCCATAAGGATATACTTGGTCATATGAAACTCTTATCCAACAAGTCTTTCAATTGTTCTTTTAATTTTTTAAGTTCTGTTGGAGCCATTCTATAAGGAAGAATAGAAATAGGCTGCGTATCTGGGAGAAGGTCAATACCGAAGTCTATTTCCCTTTTGGGAGGAATACCAGGTAAATCATCTAGGAACACTTTTGGAAACTCATTAACAACAGGGACCGACTCAAGAGTAGGGGTTTCAGAATTCACATCCGTCACCCTAATGAGATGGTATATACAACCCTTAGAAATCATCTTTCTAGATTTAAGACAAGAGACAGATTGACCCTTACGCATAGAATTTCCCCCTTTCATCTCTAGGATAGGCTCATTTCGGAACTGAAACTTAACTAAACGAGTTCTACAATAAATAGAAGCATAACATGAGTGCAACCAATTCATCCGTAGGATAATATCAAAATCTAGCATATTAAGATCTACCAAGTCAACAAAAGTAACTTTATGGGACAAGGAAACGAGACACTTTCTATAGACCCTCTTAGCCACAATAGAATCACCAATAAGAGTAAAGACAAAAAAATGATCTAGCAACATATCCGGAAGAACATCAAACCTCATAGCCACATATGGCATTACAAAAGACAAGGTGGCATGGGTATCAAGTAAAGCATAAACATCAAATTGGAAAAAATTTAACATACCGGCTACCACATAGGAGAACTATATCATTCACCACGAGTTTGAAGTGCATGGAATCGATTTTGCTTAGGAGCATTGGAAACCGAACCACTAGGAGGAGCTTGCATGCCCTCTCTTTTCCTTTTTCCTTAAGCATTAGGCAATCCCTCATGTTAAGACCACTTTGACTACAACTAAAGCAACCATCCATGTCGGCTAGGCACTTACCCTCATGCTTCTTTCCACACCTAACACAAGTACGCATAGGCAATGATGATCCACTACCATTCCCTCCTTGAGTTGTAGGGTTAGACACCCTATCTTTGTTGAACTTAGGAGGAGCATTGGAGGAACCTTGACCAAAAAACCTTTTTCGAAACCTAGGATGACCATGTCCATCGGATCTTGCATGAGATAAATTTCCATCGCTAGTTTTAGCCCTCTTTGTCTCCCTAAACTTTTCTTTAAGTTTCTCCTCTTCGATGTGTTTTGTATGAACCATGAGACGAGAGATGTCCATGTTATTAATGAGCATGAAAGTACGACACTCTTTAACCACCATTTCGGACACACCCAAAATGAATTTTCTCATCCTTTCCCTAGAATCAGCAACCATTGTTGTAGTATATTTAGATAGTTGTGTGAACTTCAAAGCATATACCCTCACACTCATACTTCCTTAACGAAGGTTGATGAGCGCAAGAACCTTTGCTTCCCTCATTTCAAGGGGAAAGAGCCTATCTAGCAGCTCATACAATAGAAAACATACAACATCAACATAAGAGCACACATCAAGGAGGAACATCAACTCCACATAAAAGGCTCAAAACAACTTTGTGCAATTCAAGAAAGTAGCAACACATCTACCAACTCCTTATGCATCAACTTTATTATTTCCCATTTCATTGGAGGAACTTCGTTCTCCAAATCATCATATCATATATGAATTTAATCCACAACATCACTATGCTCAAAACTCTTTACTTCACATAAGTATAGGAGGAACTACCTTCTCCATATTCAATGAGCATCAACACATATATTAAGCAATCAACAAGACATTTCTTTAATATGACAATATCAA
>JAJOOS010014158.1:0-29051 GCA_029582725.1 Solanum chiquidenum
CCAAAATCCAACAATGATCCTCCACCTAAAGTTCAATATGATCGAGATTATACCCCTGAAGTGACTTTTAAAATTCCAAGCTCTTACCCTCACACTCATCAGTATAGTTCTCCTGTTGAAGCTGAAAAAACTGTTAAGAATGAGGAACATGAAGAAATGGCTAGAAAAATAAAAAGTTTGGAACAGAGTGTAAGAGATATGCAAGGATTGGGAGGTCACAAAAGTGTTTCATTCAATGATTTGTGCATGTTTCCCCACGTTCATCTACCCATCGGTTTTAAAACTCCAAAGTTCGATAAATATGATGGACATGGAGATCCTGTAGCTCATTTAAAGAGATATTGTAATCAACTGAGAGGGGCTGGAAGCAAAGAAGAATTGCTCATGGCTTATTTTGGGGAAAGTTTGATGGGCATTGCCTCGAAATGGTTCATAGATCAAGATATTTCTAACTGGCATACATGGGATGATTTGGCTCGATGTTTTGTTCAACAATTTCAGTATAACATTGACATAGTCCCAAATCGTACTTCACTTGCCAACATGAGGAAAAGGAGTACCAAAATTTTTTGTGAATATGTTATTAGGTGGAGGGAGAAAGCTGCTAGGGTTAAGCCGCCAATAAAAGAGTCTGAAATGATTGATGTTTTCCTCCAAGCGCAAGAACCAGACTACTTTCATTATTTACTTTTCGTTATTGGAAAAACATTGGCCGAAGTTATTAAGATTGGTGAAATGGTGGAAAATGGCTTCAAGTCTTGGAAAAATTATAAGTCAAGCTGCCTTGAAAGCCACAACACATGTGATTAGAAATGGATCAGGAAATCTTGGGGGAAAGAAAATGAAGGAGGATGTAGCGAATGTTGTGTTAGGCACACGAAAAAGTCCAAGGGGTCCACTTTATCAATCTGCACCACCTCAATTCCATCACTATCTCCCTATGCAAGACACACAATATTCTATTGTTCCACCTCAATATGCGGTCTAAAATGCACAACAATATGCATACCCACCAAACTATCCTCAATGGCGAGTGCCAACATATCAAAATGTTCACCCTTCTTCTCAAAATTTTCGAGCACCTTATAATCTCCGTCCGACACAGGGATTTGAAGGAGGTCAAAGGCCTAGAAATAATTTCACACCAATTGGAGAGTCTTTCACAAGTTTATTTAATAATTTGAAACATTTGAAGATGATAGAGTCGATTCCTCAAAATTACGTGGATCCATATGCAAAGGGTTTCAATCCTACAACACGATGTGCATACCATTCTGATGCTCCAGGGCACAGTATTGAAGATTGTCGTAATTTTTTAAAAAAAAGTGGAAGAGATGATTGAAACAAAAATGATTGTGGTTCAAAATGATGACCCTCCAAATGTTACTAAAAAACCTCTACCGGCGCATAGTGATGTTTACTTTATCGAGATGATATGTGATGACAAAGAATATGACAATTTTGAAAAAAAGATAATTGAAATTAGTGGAGCTTTTACGAAGGATAACGTGCAAAGCAATGGCTAAGAAGTTCATCTTGGTGATTGAGAGACACTCTTCTTTTCTCTAAAAAGAGTGTATAGATAGTTTATTTTGTCATCATTTTTGCTATGCAATTCATTTTTATTTTTTAGTAAGTCAAACATTTATATCATTTCTCTTATGCGTTTGTTTGTTGAGTCTTGTCGTAGTTTGGGTTATTATAGAGTTGTGACCTGAATTTAGTTTGTTGTCTTGTGACCAAGTCTTTTTTATCTTAATATAATCTTTATTATGTGTCACTTTGATCCGTTCTATTTGGCTTTTCACTTTTACATCTCTTTTCAATTCAATTTTGTGACATGATATGCAAGAGCTTAAGATTATATCTAGTCATGGAATGAATACACCAAAGAAAAAAAGAAGAAATACATTCGAGGAAATGAATAAAAGACTTAGACACCTTGATACGTCCTTTAGTATCGAAAATGCTTAAAAGAATAAATTTTATTTAAATTGACACATGCCATTTGTTATCAAGAAGGTATTACTCAAATGGAGATTTCAAGCTGACAAATATGGAATAAAAATGATAAACATATCCATCAATGCATACGTTGCAAAGAGATAATGTATGATTTTCACTTCACAGCTTAAAGGGCATGCTTGTATTTGGCATTTGTAATAATTGATATGACGAAGACATTTCATTCTACTATCCAAACACCGTGTAATCCTTTGCTACCCCTTTTGAGCCTTAGTTTTATTTTCTTTCATACCCCTCTTTGGAATCAAAATACAGTAAAAAAAGAAGGAAAAAAAAATCACTAATTCAAAAAAAAAAAAAAAAGGTAAAAAAAAAAAGAGTCAAGAAAAAAAAAAGTTGAAAAATCAATAACAACAAAAGAACAAATTTCCTGAACTACGTTTGACCTGATTCTTGCTTTGACAAGATACGTAGGCAGCCTTATTTTGAGGTTCGGTCCAAGCAAGAAAAAATCTAGAAAGTCCTCATCACAAAAACTGGGGCAAATTATTATTATTATTATTTTATTGTATTGTATTTTTGTAAAAAAGAGTCGATTTCAAAAGTTGCAAGTCTTAACCCTGTTACGCAGTATCTTTGAGCTTTCATGCCAATCCTTTCTTTTTAATCCTGTCCAAAAGCCACGTTATAATCCAAGTAAAGACCTTTTGATCAATTTTTAACAATGACAAGTCAAGCAAGCTTTCAGTGTAGATTATATAAGGAAAAATGTTATGTCACTCGCATAAAGAGTGAAAATGAGGGAATCTTATCAAGAAAAATCCTCGAAAGCCCTATAGGAGATCATTTGGGTTGAGAGAAATTAAAAAATGAGAGAGTCTTATTGGTGAAAATACTCAGGGCACCGTAAGACAATAGTAAGTGAGAGATAACCAAAAAGAGAAAGACTTGTCTGTGAAAACCCTTCGAGGCACCACCAGTCGTTAGACATAAATCTAGTGCAAAAGTTGGATTATAGAAGTCTGACTTCAAAGTTGAAAGTTTGATAAAGATGAAGTTTAGATTGATTGGACTGACCAGACCATTTAATCCAAAATGCATGTCATGATCATTAGAATTGACCACCACTATCAATGGAGTTTATTTATTTTTATTTATTTATTTTTCTTCTTAAAAGGATCAAATATTATTTCTTATTATTTTGCGCCTCGCTCAATTCGATCTTGAGATAGTCTTTATTAAGCAAGCAGAAAATGATTTCAAAATTGCTACCATCACTTCAATTGCACAAAATAAAGTTTGATTAGCCCATCAATCGTGACATGATTAAAAAAATAGTGATATGCATAGTAACTTGTCATCAATTGATAATTTTTGAATACAAGATTCAATTATTGTTGTAGGGTGGAAACAATATAACAAATTTGAAGTTGAAAGTTCTGAACAACTGGAGATGTTTTCAAGATTGCCAAGGTGAGCTGACTAGCAAACGAAATCAGTCAATCTCAAGCTAAAATTAGCTTCAAACATGGCAACAACGGGAGCAACTATCCTCAAAGCCAATGCCACAAATTGACCACCATTAAAAAAAATCAACTTTCTTTTGTTTCTTTTCTAAAACAGGAAAATGTTCCTTACATAAAAGATATCTTGAAGCCTCAAATTTGTTAATATTATTGTAAGAAAAAGAAAAAAGAAAAAAATTACATGCATTTTTTCTCCTATGATAAACATTTCCTAGTCTGACACATTTATTTCTCATTTTTCTCCTAGGATAAACATTTCCTAGTTGCAGACCGTTATTATTATTATTATTATTATTATTATTATTTTTCTTCTTTCTCTACTAGAATAAACATTTTCTAGTGTGAGACAATTATTTTTATTTATTTTACAAGGATAAACATTTCCTAATATAAGACATTTAAAAACTAAAATAAAATAAAATGTTATGGTGATTGTATTTGATTATTTAGATTAGCAGGACCCTCCTACATAATGGGATTAGCAAGACCTTCCTACTTAATGGGATTTAGTTTGGCAGGACTCTCCTACATAATGAGATTTAGTTTAGCAGGACCCTCCTACATAATGGGATTAGCAGGACCCCCCTACATAATGGGATTTAGAGTAGCAGGACCCTCCTACATAATGAGATTTAGAGTAGCAGGACCCTCCTACATAATGGGATTAGCAGGACCCTCCTACATAATGGGATTTAGTTATAATTTTCTCCTAGGATAAACGCTTCCTAGTTCGAGACCGTTTTTTTTTTCTCCTAGGATAAACACTTCCTAGTCTGGGATCATTATGTTTTATTTTCTCCTAGGTAAACACTTCCTACTCGGAGACGTTATGTTTTATTTTTTATCCTAGGATAAACACTTCCTAGTCTCCTAGGATAAACACTTCCTAGTCTGAGTTTATTTTTGAAAATTTACATTTGCTAATAACTCACAAAAAAATTCCAGTGAAAACTGGGGCAAAATTTTTGTTTATTTCTTTTGTTTATGATGGTTTTCAGGTTTCTTCAAGTGAAACATGGATTTGAAATTCAAGAACAAAGTTTCAACTCTTTTCAGAATGATCAATCCCATGATAGCCAGAATCAGCTTCTTCAATGCATGTAGCATCTTGACCTCCTCACACCCACTTATATTCAGCTACTGATCAACAAAACAAGCAGTCATTCAAGAACATATTAAAATTGTCATTTTGAAGAGTGCCAAAAACTCATTCTAAGTGGTAAGTTAAGCATCGAATCCATTCAAGATCAAGATACTCACCAAAATCAAGGTGGTATCTCAAATTCAAGACTCAAGTGAAGACTCAAGAGAAGCTGCATAGATAGGAACTTGTACTTTTATTTTTCTTTTGACTATTTAGCTTTATTTTTTTTTGTAAGGATAGGAGCCGTGACCTGGAGACTCGATGGAACCTCACTTTACTTCCAACTCATCGCCTCATCTCCGTGAACTACATGTGACCTGATTCCGTTATAACCCGGGATATGTAGGATGTCCAAAACCAAGACTCGGTCACAAAAAAATTGTCTTTCAAATAAGAGTTCGGTCAAAACTTGTCACTTTGTCTACTTCTTTGTCTGAAAACTCTTTGTGTTTCCAGTCAAAGAGGGGCAAACTGTAGACATGTAATTTTTGACCGAACATAAGGTTTTAATCCATTTTCTATTCCTTAAATATTTCTTCTAGGTTTATATTAAATATTTTATTTTTCATCGTAGTTTAGTAAGTTTATTTTTAAAAGATTTGAAAATTACAAAAAATATATGTTTTCTTTTAATTTTTTTAAAACCATCTAGTATTTCTTAATTATATTAATATTTTTATTTTTATTATTATTATTATTATCATTATTAAAATTTATATATATTTAATTTATATAAAAAATAAAATAATAACTTAACCTACCCACGTCACCCCCCACAACCTCACTACCTCAACTCCACTCACCACCCCACTCCACTACTTCCCCCTATACTACTCCACACACTACACACCTACGTACTACAACACCCATATACACATACATTTATATACTACCTACACTTCCCACAGATACACTTACAAAAAACAAAGGAGGAGAAAACAAGAAGAAAAAAAAGAGAAAGAGGAAAAAATACAACCAACATACATACGCACAGTAAAAAAAAACCATTCTGCGTGCACACACAAAACGTACAAAAAAAGGAAGAAAAAACACAACTCACATTTTATTTATATTTTTTCTTTCACTCACAAACAAAATTTGAGGTCGAGGTTCACTTTCGTGGTTTCGAGTTCGTGGTTTCCTATTAGGATTGCTTTCTTTTACTAAATTGATTTTCACAAGAGGTACCCTTTCACATTTATTTTATTTTGATTTTCATGATTATATAATACTTAATTACAATGTTATGAATTTGCTCAAATTTTATGTTTGTTTAACTTTTCCATTATAATATTGAAATAATGTTTGAACATGTTGTATATTTAAATTTAGAATAAAATTTATATACTAGATGACTACTAATCACAAAGCTCCTTTGAGTTTCATTACTTACGTTATTCTTCATTATTGCATATAAATTCCTTGGTAAATCGATATGAATAATTTAAAAGGTGATTATAAGAACTATTAAATTTGGGTTTAGTTAATGGATTTATCTTAATCTCAAATATTAAAAATAGGTAATTTATTGTTATTTAAGGTTGGGTTTCAAGGAAAGGTAGTTTTGTCATATTTTATTCAAGTTCTTTTTATGTCATTATTTGAATGTTTAAGGTGCTATACATATCAATAATCATGGGTTGGCATTTTGTCTGATATGAAAGAATCAATAGGAAGATAAGTGAATTAGACTTAAAAATGTTTAATATTTTATTATTTTTGGATAATTAAAAATTTGGTAACCTATTGAATAGAATGATTAGAATTTATTTAATGTCATACGTGCATAGTTTATTTTTTAAAATAATTTTTTTTTTGTTTCAATAAAGAATGTGGTTACACATCTTTTTTTGAAACACTTAAAATAAATTTAAGGATGCAGTTACACACCTTAGCCAAATTATTTTTATAGTCAAATTTATTAAATTTGAACTAAAATTTATAAATTGAGAATATTAGGTGATGCACTCGAGAGAAGAAAGTAACTATGGTTCTAAGTTATTAAATGTCAAAACCAAGAATGCGGTTACGCATCTAGGTCGAGACCAAATAAAAGTTCAACAAATAAACAAAGCAAGCGAGAATGTAGCTTATAAAATATTTCCAAAAATATTTAAAAGTATAAGTCAATAAAAGCGATCGTGCTAGAACCACGGGACTCGAGGGTTGCCTAATACCTTCCCCTCGGTCAACAAAATTCCTTACCTAAATTTCTAATTCGCAGACCAAAATATAGAGTCATTTCCTTTTGGTTAGGGAATAAACAAAAAAGGTGACTTGGAACACCATAACTCAATTCCAAGTGGCGACTCTAAAAAATAAAATAATCCCTTAATCAATACCGTCACTTAAATTGGAAAAACCCTATCCCGCCGCCGTGCGCGAAAAGGAGTGTGACAATAGGGTCCGACAATTAGGGTTCCCAGTTTCATGGCTAGACGTAACAACCCGTAAAACGAATAAGTGAAACTAGAGCCTAACTAGTGTGTCTTTAAGTTTGATGTGAGGTTTGAAGTGGTTTGATGTTGTTCCGAACTACGGTTGAGGGGTTGAGGGGTTTAGGGGTTAAACGTCAAGGTACGACTCCCCAAGGACCACCCTAGGGGTCCTTGAGGAGGACCCTAGGCCTACCCAAGGCTGCCCCAAAATGAGATTGTTGCCAAAAGTTTGGTGACCTACGGAAGGGGACCACTCCCCGTAGGTCCATCCACGCCCCGTGGATGGCCTCTGTAGGTCAAGCCCCCTATTGCCAAGCTGCAGCCCCAGACCATGGACCAACAGGATGGTCCATTAGTGGACTCATGGTCCGTGAGTCTAGGGCGTGGTTCACTGCCTGTTTTGTTGTCCAAATCGGCCAAGTGGAGGGGCAACTTAGTAAATTCCACCTTTGGTTAGTTTAGTTATTGGACAGTTTTTATTGGTTATTTAAAGTACTTTAAGAGTATTAAAAGTATTAAACTCTATTTTTTCAACTCATTGTTCAAAATCACAAAATAGAACCCACCTCTCTTCTCAAAAGTTCTCTCTAGAAACCTCCATTTGAGGTGAGGACTTCAAGCTTCCAAGGTCAAATCTTCAAGTTTGCCAAGGTATTTTCGTGGGATTCTTCCATTAAATGTATGGTGGTCTTCATCCTTGACTTAGTTTCTTTCAAGGAGCCAATTTCAAAAGTGATTTCAAATCTCCAATGATTTCAATCTATGGATGGATTCGATTCTAAATGATTTCCAATGGATTTATTGCATTGATTTATGAATGAATTGTGGATTTAAATATGAATTAAGATGATTTCTTCCTAGAACTCATGTTTTCCCCTAAATTCCTAAGTTGTGATTTGTGATTGGGATTTGATTGATTATGAAGTATGTGGGTTGTTTATGTGTATATGGATATAGAATATTGAAATTATGTTATTTCTCTTGCCTAATTGTATTGATATAAGGTGTGTGGGAGAATGTGACTCATGACCCTTGAAGGGCAAGTTATGATCAAATTACATATTGAAGTAGAATTGTGCTTGATCTATTGATCCACTTGAAAGGTGGAGGTGTTTACTTACTATGTATATTGTGGTATTGAATTGATGGATATCTTCCTTGTACCTCTATATATGAAGGATCTATGTATGATCATGATGTAAAGTATATGTGTGTGATTTCAATGAATGTATAATGATCATGTTTAGAATGTAATTGTGTTATGGATTGAAAGAATATTCTCAATTAACACACATGAATGATGATGATGGAATGTGAAGGGTTTTCTTCTATGAATTGTATATCTTGAATTGGTAGGCTTATGCATCCTATTATTCTATAAATGAATGTAAAAGGTGATTGTGATATCTTGTATTGGTAGGCTTAGGCATCCTTTCTTGTATAATGAATGTATCTTGATGTAGTGTCTTAATGTCTTGAATTGGTAGACCTAATGTTGGTTGCCTTTCATGAATGAATGATGAAGTATTCTAGGCTAAACTTTGGATCGGTAGACCTTATTGTGGTGGCCCTTCATGAGGAGTCTAGGAACTAATGAAATGTTAAAACCTTGAAGCGGTAGACCTAATGTTGGTGGCCCTTTCATGTGTGAAATGATGAACCTTGTATCGATAGACCTAATGTTGGTGGCCCTTCTTGGAAAGTCAATGAGCTATTCTTAATGTACCTTGAATCGGTAGACCTAATGGTGGTGGCCCTCTCAAGTACAATAATGTAATGTGAATAAACTACTCTATGGGAATAGAGGCTAAGCACCGAGTGGATATGGTAAGATGGTGACTCTCCCAATGTTAGGTTAGAGTCTAATGAACATCTTTCTTATCCCATAAATATGTGCTCACATAGGTAAAACACACTTAGTTCTACCTTAGGCAAGTGGAACACCTTTATTCGGTGTAGGGTTACATGACATCGGATTCCATGAATTAGCTCTCATGGTCTATGTCGGTTAATGCCTATTCCCATCATATGATACGTGCATTATGGTTTCTTGATGAGTTCTATGAAGTGTGGGTGGTAGTATGGGATGCCATCCATGCATTGCATGAGTAGGCTTTGAGAGGGTCATAGTGAGTTCTCTAAGTCTTAATGGCTATTGTATGAATGTGTCCTAAATGAAGCTAATAAAGAATGTTGACTTTTATATGCTTAAATGTAAAGATGCATTCTATACTTGGATTGTATCATGAGTTACTTCCTTGACATGACTAATTGTATATGAATGTGCCTTGCTTATGGTGACTTCAAAGGAGTACTTAGTGTGAGTAGTAGTATGGGATGATACTTGCACATTGCACAAGTATGACTTAGGGTTGTCCTAGGTGATGGTCCTTATGTGATGATTTGACTTATGAAAGGTTTATGTCTCTTATTTATGAGCATTGTGTGAAGATGGAAAGGTGGAATGGTAACTTCACTTTTGGTGACCTTAATGTGGTACTTTAGTATGGATGGTGGTATGGGACACTATCCATACATTGCACAAAGTATAGCTTGAGGGTTACTTGAGGGGAAGGCCAAATGTAAAGGTACAGGGTTACATGTTGATTATGTTCTAATGTGGTTAAATGACTTGTATGTTGGTTATGTTTGATTATTATACCTCTTATACTAATTTTCATGAAGTTTTATCAAAATGGCATACAAGTATGACTTTCAAACAAAATGTCTGTTTTAAGCATATTTTTGCATGGCTATCATACTTATTACTTAATTGTGCCAACCCATTCTTCTTCATGTTTTACTACAAGTGTAGGTTTCGGCAAGTGAGTTACTTCTCTCTAGATCAAGGACTTGGATTTGAGATTCTCCAAGACTAAGTGGTATGTCCTCATAGATCGAGGACAAGTGTTTAGAAGTTTCATTTTCTTTCATGTAAAAGACTATTGTTAGACTTTTCAATTGTAAAGGGTTGTGTCCCTACTTATGTTTCGGATGTTGTTTTTAGAAGGCCATGTTGAGACAATAGACTTCCGTTGTGTTTTCAAAGAGTTTTAAATGAGTAATTTTGATTTTATGGTTTTAAATAAAGTTTTAATTCCATAAGATTTCTATTATTGAATGCAATGAAATGCTATGAGGCTTGTATAAGACCCCTAAAGGGTCAAGTACGTCGTGTCACATCTAGGGGCTAGCCTTGGGTCGTGACGATAGAGTTCTTTGAGGAGATTTCCAGCTTTGGTGAGTCCTCATGCTTCGAGGACCAGACATTTATTATTTTTAGTCTTTCCTTACTTTCAGTTTTGGAACATGATGTATGGGCTACGTCCAAATTCATTCTTATGTACTAGATTTCTTTGAGACGATGTTTAGATTTCTGCTTTTCTCTATAAAACTTTTATATGTTGAAACTGTATTTTAAATATCTTTATTCTATTATCTTGTATGATGAAAGCTAAGTGGCTTGTATGGGGGCCCTCGGGGTCTTATACACCATGTTACACCTAGGGGGCTACCTTGGGTCGTGACAAACTTTGTAATCAGAGCACATGGTTTAAAAAGGTCCTAGGAAGTCTTATAAGTCACATCGAGTAGTCTTGTTCATGAGTGTGAATTGCGCCACATTTATGAATAAGAGGCTATAAGATGTTTAGGAAACTCCACTTCTTTCATCGTTCTAAAGTCATGCGATAGAGTGTAACTCTATAAAGTCTCTTTCCTCATCCTTATTTGATGCTCTACCGGGTATGTCCACTCGAAGGGCTTATTCTAGAAGGAAACTGAGAGAGAATGTGGAACAAAAAGCTCTTCCTCAAGCTCTGGTCGACCCTTTAGGCAAATAAGTGACTAATGCGGAGTTAAGGGATAGTTTTTAAGTGTTGGCCCAAACCATGACGGCTCAAGCCAATAGGGAGGTTGTGGTTCCCGTGAACCCAAATATGGTTACAGCGGCATCTAGAGTAAGAGACTTGACTAGAATGAATCTCCCGTAGCTTCATAGTTCTAAGGTTGAGGAAGATCCTCAAGAGTTCATTGATGAGGTGTACCAGGTGTTGACGATTATGGGAGTGACGCCGTTGGAAAAGGCAAAGTTTGTCGATTATCAACTTAAGGGTGTTGCTCAAGTTTGGTTCAACCAATGAAAGGAAGGGATGGCAGCTGATGCGGGTCCTCTCGACTGGGAAAAGTTTAAGGTTGCTTTCCTTGATAGGCTTTTTCCCTATAGATGAGGGAGGCAAAGGTTCTTGAATTCATCAATCTTTGTCAAGGGAGTATGAGTGTGAATGAATATGCTTTGAAGTTCACACAATTGTCTAGATATGCTCCTACTAAGATTTCCAATCCTAGGGTAAGGATGAATAAGTTTGTTTAGGGTGTGTCCAAAATGGTGGTTAAGGAATGTCGCATTGTTATGTTTATCAATGATATGAACATTTCTCATCTCATGGTTCATGCTCAACAAATCAAAGAGGAGAAACTTAAAGAAAGATTTAGGGAGGCAAAGAGGTCTAAGATCGGTAATGGTAATTTCTCACATTCAAGGTCCGATGGGCATGGTCGTTCTAAGTTTCGACAAAGGTTTTTCGGCCAAGTTTCCTCAAATTCTCCTCCTAATTTCAACAAAGATAGGGTGTCAAACCCTAAGCCTCAATGAGGAAATGGTGGTGGTTCTTCATTGCCTATGTCTAATTGTGCTAGGTGTGAAAAAAAGCATGAGGGTAAGTGCTTAGCCGACATGGATGGTTGCTTAGGTTGTGGTAAAAATGGTCATAAGATGAGGGATTGCCCGATGCTTACGGCTAAAGGAAGATAAGGTAAGAAAACTCCTCCTAGTTGTTTGGGTTCCAATGCTCCCAAGCCAAATCGATTCTATGCACTTCAGACTTGTGGTGAACAAGAGGGTTCTCCCGATGTGGTTACCAGTCTGTTGAAAGTCTTCCAACTTGATGTTTATTCTTTACTTGATCCTGGTTCTACTTTATCTTTTGTGATGTCATATGTGGCTATGAGGTTTGATATTCTTCCAGATGTGTTGTTAGACCTTTTTTTCTATCTTTACTCATGTTGGTGATTATGTTGTGGCTAAGAAGGTCTATAGAAAGTGTCTCGTCTCCTTGTCCCATAGAGTCACTCATGTGCACCTCGTAGAACTTGATATGGTAGATGTTGATATTATCCTTGGTATGGATTGGTTGCATTCATGTTATGCTTATATTGACTGTAGAACCCGTGTAGTCAAGTTTCAATTTCCAAATTAACCCATCCTAGAGCGAAAAGGGAGAAATTTTATGCCTAAAGGTTAGTTCGTTTCTTGTCTTAAAACTAGAACAATGATTTCTAAGGGTTGTATTTACCATCTAGTTAGGGTGAGGTATATAGATTCTGAGGCCTCTACTCTTGAGTCGGTCCCCGTTGTAAATGAATTTTTGGAAGTATTTCTAGATGATTTACCCGGTATTCCTTCCGAAAGGGAAATAGACTTCAGTATTAACCTTCTCCGAAATATGCAACCTATCTTTATTCCTCCTTACGAATGGCTACGACAGAACTTAAGGAATTGAAAGACTCTTTGATATAAAGAAGGATGGTTCTCTGTGTATGTTTATAAACTATCGGCAATTGAACAAGGTTACCGTTAAGAATAAGTATCCTCTCCCAAGGATAGATGATTTGTTTGACCAACTTCATTAAGCGAGTTACTTCTCTAAGATTAACCTACAGTCGGTTTATCACCAATTGAGGGTGAAGGAAGTTGATATTCCAAAAATGGCTTTTAAAACCCGATATGGTCATTTTGAGTGTTTGGTGATGTCTTTTGGCTTGACTAATGCTCCGGCCACATTTATGGATTTGATGAACATGGTGTTTAGGTAGTACCTTGACATGCTTGTGATTATGTTCATTGATGACATATTGATCTATTCGAGAAGTGAAGATGAGCATACCAATCATTTGAGGATTGTGTTACAAGTCTTCAAGAACTAACAACTCTTTGCAAAGTTTAGTAAATGTGAGTTTTGGATAAAGTCTGTAGCTTTTCTTGGGCATATTATTTCTGGTAAGGGTATTGAGGTAGATCCTAAGAAGATGGATGCAGTCAAGAGTTGGACTAGACCTATATCCCCTTCAGATATTAGAAATTTCTTGGGTCTAGCCAATTACTATAAAAGGTTTGTTGAAAGGTTTTCTTCGATTACTTCTCCATTGACGGCATTGACTCAAAAGAAGGTTAAATTCATATGGTCTGAAGTGTGTAAGAAGAGTTTACAAGAATTAAAAGATAGACTTACTTCAGCTCCGGTGTTGACTTTACCATAAGGGACATATGGTTCTGTCATTTATGATGATGCCTCAAGAATTGGGTTAGGATGTGTCCTTATGCAAAATGGGAAAGTCATCGCCTATGCTTCAAGACAACTTAAGATTCGTGAGAAGAATAATCGGACCCATAACCTCGAACTAGCGACAGTTGTGTTTGCTCTTAAGATATGGAGAAATTATTTGTATGGTGCTCATGTCGATGGTTTTACCGACCACATGAGTTTGCAATATGTGTTTAATTAGAAGGATCTAAATCTTCGCCAAAGAAGGTACCTTGAGTTATTGAAGGATTAAGATATGAGTGTTTTTAATTACCCCAGTAAAGCAAATGTGGTGGTGAATGCTCTTAGTCGATTATTTATGGGTAGTGTTTCTCATATTGAAGATGATAAAAAGGAGTTGGCTTGAGATGTTCATAGATTGGCCCAGATGGGTGGTCAGTTAGTAGACTCTATTAAAGGTTGGGTTATGGTTCACAATGGGTCAAAATTGTCTTTTTTGGCGGATGTGAAAGCCAAGCAAGGTCTTGATCCGACTTTGGTTGAATTATAAGAAACAATGCTTAAAAGTCTGTTGAGGCTTTCTCCCAAAGGGGAAATGGGGTGCTTCGATATCAAGGTCGTTTGTGTGTTCCCAATATAGATGACTTTAGAGAGCATATTTTAGAAGAATCCCATAGTTCTCGATATTCCATTCACCTGGGAGCCACCAAGATATACCGTGATTTGTGGGAGATCTATTGGTGGAATAGGATGAAGAAGGATATTGTTGAATTTGTGGTTAAGTGTCCTAATTATCAACAAGTGAAAGTTTAGCATCAGAAACCAGAAGGTTTATCTCAAGATATTAGCATTCCCACTTGGAAGTGGCAAGATTTGAATATGGACTTCATTGTTGGTTTGCTTCGCACCCGACGACAACATTATTCAATTTGGGTTATAGTAGATCGAATGATGAAATCATCTTATTTTATTCATGTCAAGGTTTCTTATTCAGCGGAGGACTATGCTAAGTTGTACCTAATAGAGTTGGTAAAGTTGCATGGAGTGCCTTTGTCCATTATCTCCGATTGTGGCACTCAATTCACTTCTTAGTTTTGGAAGTCCTTTCAAAAGGGTTTTGGTAGTCGTGTTAATCTTAGTACGGCCTTTCATCCACAAACCGATGGGCAAGCGGAGCGTACTATCCAAACATTGGAGGATATGATGAGAGCTTGTGTGATTGATTTCAAAGGTAATTGGGATGATCACTTGCCGTTGATTGAGTTTGCATATAACAATAGTTATCACTCAAGCGTTGGTATGGCTCCATTTGAGGCATTGTATGGTAGGAGGAGTAGATCTCCTATCGATTGGTTTGAAGTGGGTGAAGTTGCTTTGATAGGCCCTGAATTGGTACACGATGCTATGGAGAATGTTCGACTTATTAGAGAAACGTTTAAAACGGCTCAAAGTTGGAAAAATTCATATGCCGATGTTAGAAGAAGAGATTTTGAGTTTAATGTGAATGATTGGGTTTATTTGAAAAATTCACACATGAAGGGTATAATGAGGTTTGGTAAGAAAGGGTAGCTTAGTACTCGTTATGTAGGCCCATATCAGATTTTGAGGCATATTGGTAATGTTGCTTATGGACTAGAATTGCCTAATGAATTGGCATCGGTACATCCAATTTTCCATGTCACCTTGTTGAAGAAATGTATTGGTGATCGGACATCTATAGTCCCCTTATAAGGTTTGGGAGTTAAGGGGAATATTTCTTATGAAGAAGTTTCGGTTGAGATTTTAGACCGGCAAGTCAAGAAGTTGCTTCCGTGAAAGTGTTGGGGGGGGATCAGGTAGTTGAGGGTACTACTTGGGAGGCCGAGGCCGATATGATGTCCCGTTATCCTCGTCTATTTCCCTCTAACCCTACTCTGGCTGGAGGTATTGAGTTCATCATGGCTTACTCTTTTGGTGTCATGTGTCTTAGATAATCCCATGATTTCCTCATTTATGCATGTTCAAGAAAAGTTTGTTTTGAAAAAAGCAAGTCAACTTGATTGATTTCTACATGTTTATGTGCATTTGAGTATGGGTTGCATATAGACTTCATGACATGATGTTTTGAACATGCTTAAGCTTGGAGTTGATGTTTTGAACATGCTTAAGCTTGGAGTTGATGTTTCCTCATCGGATATGTGCATTTATGTGATTGCATGCATGTTGGGTTGTTAGATTTAAATTCCTACCCTCCTTATGATGTCTTGAATCTCATTCGAGGACGAATGATCCCAATGGGGAGATAATGTAACACCTGGAACTTGATAAAGGCCAAAAAGGGGATATGGGGAAGGATGCATAGGCATATGGGGAAGGATGCATAGGCCAACACCTGGACCAGGGACCCTCAACAGAGCCCTAGACGGGTCGTGAAGAGAACCACGGTCCATGTGGTGGCCATGGCAAGTCCTCCAGGGTATGTTAGGCAGGAACCCCTCCCACGAGGGCCTTAATGGCATGTGGGGAGGCATACGGGGTGTCATGATGCCCGTGTAGGGGAGGCAGAACCCACCTCAAAGCCAACTTCTTCTCACAAACCACTAGACAAGTCGTGACAGGGCAAACGACCCATGGAGCCGGTCGTATGGAGGACCAAGGCAATAAGGGTCCTCTCTAGACACTGGTCCAAGGACCACGACTGCCAGGACGACTCGTGGTCCCTTAGACGAGTTATGGTGTCTCACGTGATAGGGTTGCGTCAGCTTTAGGTCAGGGTCTTTTGGGTCTTTTCCTAACTATTCTATCTTGATACTATGTCATTTTACCCTTTACCTAAACCCATATATAAGTGTTTTTAACCCCAAAATTCCCCAATTGAAATCATTTTCTCAAATTTACAAAAGAAGAACAAGTCTTCCTCTCAAATATTTCTCTCTTTAGAAAGCTTGAAGAAGAAGGGTTCAACCTAGGGTTTCAAGTCAAGTCTCCAATTCATCCATTGTAGATAATCAATTGGCATTAAGGTATGATAGTTTTCATCCATGGAGCCCTTTTCTCCATAGAGTTCCTAAATTTTCAAATTTACAAAGTTAGAAATCCCCAAATGAGTTATGGTTTTTATTCTATGTTATAGGTTCTTTTAATTATTGATTTAATTGTTGGATTTATGATCTCTTATGCATGAATTGAGTTAATCTCATGTTTTATGATGATCCCCCATGAACCCATGAAATTCCCATTTTTTTCCAAGATATGATCATATGATGTGGGTATTGAATTATGAAAGAAAAGTTTATGAAATTAAGCATGTTCCCATGAAATTTATGTAAACGTTCTAATAAAAACTTTGAGAGTGAGGTATCAATGTTGTCAATTGTTGTGTTGTGAAAGGACTTCTCATACACACATGAAAGCATGATTTGTGAAAGAATTTCTCATACACACATGAAAGCATGATTTGTGAAAGTCCATTCTCACATAAAGGATTCTTAGGGTTGAAAGGTTTTCTCAACTAAACTTTGAATCAAAGACTTAAGGAGCTATTCTAATGAAACCTAGCTTGAATTGGTCATTGAATGATACCTTTCCATGGATGATACATGACTTAGCTTGGATTGGCAATATGATATGACCTTCCATGGATAATAAAGACAAGTATGCATAATTGACTATTCCGTGGAAATTAATCTTAGCACCGAGCGGATATTGAGATGGAAGCTCTCCCATTAGTAGAGGTCGGGTTTCTAGAAGCAATCTCTTTATCCCTTAACTATGTGCCGAATGTGCTGCCAAATCTTGGGAAATTCGATGCTTGAAAACTAAGGATTAATATTAGAATAGAGTGTATTTATGTGGATATGATGTGTTTGGTAATGTTTGTACAGGTAAAACATGTGGACGTGAAAAAATAAAGAAAAGAAGAAAATGCAGAGTGAAAATGAATGGAACCAAGTGAAGATCACGAATGCCTTGACGAGTCGTAAAGATCATGACTTATTGTGAAAGGGTTCGTGAATTGGAACCAGTGACAAGGCATGGAAGATAACATACAGGTGAACCAAGTAAAGACCACGGACGCCTTCACGGGCCGTGCTCCTCACAATGGACTGTGGTAGTGTCCGTACAGTGGAACCAGTGTTTGGGTCTTGGGGAGATAAAGTGCAAAGGCGACTAAAGTGAAGATCACGGGCACCTATACGGACTGTGCTCACTATCACGGTCTGTGGTGATGATCCAGTGTACAGGCCTTGAAGAACCTATTTTGGATGAGTGCAAGTAAAGACCACAAAGGGGCTTCATGGACCGTGAAGCCCTTTACAGATCGTGGAGGCAGTTGTGAAGTTGCGCGACAATTTAGTCCTACTTTGAGTAGGACTCTTTTTAAACATTCGATTTGAATTAATTAGGTTACTTTTTTAGTTTTCATCTTTTCATATCGGGAATGAGGAACGAGTTTTGACATATTCTTAGCTTTAGTTTTGGACGATTAACATTGAATCAAGTTTGGAAGCTGGATTTTCAATTTTGAATTATCAATGTGCTTATCAATTTTTGCATAATTTTGTAAGTACTTTCTTATCATGTTTTCATTATATAATTATCTATATTTGCGTGAAATCGTGGGTGGCTAAATACCACGACTAGGATTGTTGGATCTATGACATAAATCTAAGTGTAATTTCGTAAGACGAGTAGAAGGCGATTTATATTTGCAAAGCATAGTTCATTTTTTGTTATTCATGTATTCTAATGAATGCACGCATTAGAAGTAGCCTATATATGTCATTTGTTTGAGAGAAAAGTGATAGTTAGGAACAAGCTGAATTAACCTGATGAAATAGAGTCAAAGTTCGAGTTCGAGAGAAAAGAACTTTAACACTATCCTAGAAGAGAGTAAATCATGTTAACACTCTAGGACCGATAGGACTTGAGTGAAAGTTATCTAATTAGACTGAAAAGTGTTAGATATATTTAACTCGCCTGTATTTTGCAGAGATGAATTACCTAAAACTCATTTACGGAAAAACACTAGAGGCAATATTATGGGGAATACAATCCTAGTTTCATTTAATTATCGAAACAACTTTAGAATTAATACTATGTTAATTGTTAATCTGGATTTTGCTTAAAAATCTTAGTTACTAGAGCTTTACAACTAAACCCAATTTACATTCCATGATTGTTTTCTTTAGGAAATAATAACAACAATTGGGTAAACGCGACAGTGAAACCATTTTTGTAAAGAAATTCTCTATGGGATCGACCTGAACTCACATTGAGTTCTATAAATTGCCTTTGACCATTTATACCTCTTAATTGAGGTGTAAGTTTTGACGTATCAAATTTTGGTACCGCTGCCAGGGAATTTCAATTCTGAAGTATTTTACTAGATTTTATTCAAAGCATAGCTATATTTCCTAATTTTACATCTTGTTCTTTATTTGTGTCTCTTACATGTGAGTTCGACTGTGTATGCCAAATACCAGAAGTAACGGAGCCCTATTGATCCCATACGATCCAGAACTTCAGAAAACAATCCGCAAAATGGTGAATGCACAAGAAATTGAAGTTCAGAGGCAAAGACTGGGATTGGAAGCTGAAACCGCTGCAAGAGGTATTCAACAGAATGTTGTGAACAACCCGCCTAGGGTGGTGGAAGAAAACATAGGAGTGGATGAAATAGTTCCTCCCCACCGCTAATTAATAGCTCCAAGGGATAGAGCACAGCATCCATCTCACATGATGTACGAAGAGGATGACTTAGACTTGGATAGAGCTGGAGCCACAGGAGCGATAGTGTTACCTGCACTACCTCCAGGTATGAAATTTACAGTCACCAGCACTATGATTCAATTGTTGAATTTGAAAGGTATGTTCAGAGGTGCGGCTGGTGATGATGTGAATCAGCATTTGATGAACTTTATGGCGATATGCAAATCACAAGAAATTCCTGGAGTTAGCCAAATAGCAATGAGATTGAGGTTGTTTCCGTTGTCTCTTACTGGGGAGGCAACCAATTGGTTAAATGAGATGCCAGATGACTCAATCAGGACATGGACTGAGTTAACAGAGGCTTTCCTGGAACGATTCTTTCCTGAATCAAAAGAGTTGTAGATGAAGGATGAGATAAGTGCCCACAAGCAATTACCAGGAGAAGTGATGCATGATACCTGGTGGAGATTCAGCCAAAATTTAAAGAAGGGTCCAAACCATGGTCTCACTGAGAGACATCTGAAACAGGCTTTTTATAGATCTTTAAATTATGTTACTAAACCTATTACTGATGCAGTGTGTGGAGGATCATTCATGAGGAAGCCATTCTTAGAGAGCATGCAGCTGATGGATGAGGTGTCTAAGAATAATAGGGCATGGTACACCAGGGATGCAAAAGCAGGAGATCTTGGGTTCACTTTTAAAATTTCAGCTAAACAAAGGAAAAGAGAAGAAGAAAGGGATCAGGACATGGCACACATGAGGACCCAGATAGATCTACTCACGAAGCATATTATCGCAAGTTCTAAAAATGTAAATGTTGTAGGACCTCCAAATAGGTATGAATATCAGGATATCGATCTAGATGAGGAGGCTAAATACTTGGGCAACCAAGGAGGTTTACGGAATTATAACTTGGGAAACCAAGGTTACAATTCTGGAAATGCAGGTCGAAACAATTCCAGAGAAGGACAGTATGACAGGCCAGCAAATAAAGAGCAGGGAAACTGGAAGAACAAAGATGGGTACATAAATGATCGCAGTGGTGTGTATGTGCCCCCAGGTAATAGAGACCATGCAGGTGGTAGTTCCAGCGTGTCTAAGCTGGAAGACATGTTGGCCAAGGTGCTCTAAAAGGTTGAGTCAATGATGCAGGGATGAAGGAGATGAAAGGTGACTTCTCCAGTATGAGTCAACTGGTAGACTCTCACACTACCTCCTTCAAGCAAATAGAGAAACAGTTGAGGAAACTCTCAGCATCACAGAACCATAGGAAGAATGGGTCACTACCAAGTGACACTATTCAAAATCCCAAGAAGGATGGACATTGCATGGCGATCGCTACCAAAAGTGGTAAGATTCTTAATGAACCTATTTCTATAGGTACTGAGCATGAACAGGTGTTGGAGAGAATTGGAAGAGATGAGGTTGAAGCTAAACAGGTAGATGACGTGGAAGATGCTCAACCAATAGCAAAACAAGTAGGAGAAAAATAAAAAAGGGTTGAGGGAACTATTCCTATACAACAGATACCAAGACCACCTCCTTCTTTCCCTCAAAGGCATAAAAAGAAAGCTGAAGATGGGAAATTTTCTAAGTTCATCACCATGCTGAGATATCTATCAGTGAACATCCCATTGGTGGAAGCTCTAAAGCGGATGCTAGGATATGCCAAGTTCATGAATGACTTGGTCACGAAGAAAAGAGCTGTAAGTTTTGATTTTACTAACAATGTTCATCACTGCAGTGTTATTGCTACCAGATCTCTGGTACAGAAAAAGGAGGATCTAGGTGCATTCACCATACCGTACACCATCAGATAAATTGAATTTGCAAAAACCTTGTGTGACTTAGGGGCCAGTATAAACTTGATGTCGCTGGCCATTTACAAGCAACTGGGGTTGGGAGTCCCAAAACCTATAACAATGAGGTTTATGATGGCAGATAGATCGGTGAAGCTACATGTGGGCATCTTATGTGATGTGCTTGTAAAGGTGGACACTTTCATCTTAATTTCCAACAGACTTTGTGATCTGGGATTGCGAAGTAGATTTTGAGGTCCCCATAATTTTGGGAAGAACATTTCTGGCCACAGGACGACCATTGGTAGATGTTGAAAGTGGAGAACTGAAATTCAGACTCAACAAGGAAAATGTAAAGTTTAAAATTTGAAGGTCAATGAAACAGCCGCAAGACATGAATGTGGTGTCTGCAATAGAGGCCTTTGATGAAGAAGAGATGGGAGACACTATTGAGGAGAGGCTGACTGTCGAAATATTAGCAGCCGTGTTGATGAACTTTGAAGCTGATTTCTGGACTGACTATGTGGAGACCGTGAATGCTTTACAGGGCATGGGAGCACACTCTTATGCTAAAAAGAAACTGGGCCTGGATCTGAAAAATAGGCCAAGTCCTCCAGTAAAACCATCCATTGAGGAGTCGTATGTGCTGGAACTGAAACAATTACCCAGTCACCTAAGGTATGTATTTTTGGGCACTAACAACACTTTGCATGTGATCTTGGCTACAGATTTGAATGAAAAATAGGTACAAGCTGTGATAAAAGTTTTGATAAGGTATAAAAGGGTAATTGGGTGGACCATTGCTGACATTATTGGGATACCTCCGGGTATATGCACTCATAAGATCCAACTTGAGGAGGAATGTAGCCCAAGCATTGAGCACCAGAGGAGGTTAAATCCACCAATGCAAGAGCTGGTCAAAAAGAAGATCATTAAGTGGTTTGATAATGGGGTGGTGTACCCCATTTCTGACAGTCAATGGGGGTCAGCCCAATGCAATGTATGCCCAAAAAGGGTGGTATGACAGTGGTTGCAAATGCGAAAAATGAGTTGATCCCGCAGAGATCAGTCACTGGATGGCGAGTGTGAATGGACTACATAAAGTTGAACTGGTGAACCTTGAAGGATCACTTCCCAATGACATTCATGGACCAGATGCTTGACAGGTTGGCTGGAAAAGGGTGTACTGTTTCTTGGATGGATACTCTAGCTACAACAAGATATCAATTGCTCTTGAAGATCAGGAAAAGACCACTTTTACATGCCCTTATGGCACATTTGCATTTAAATGCTTGTCATTTGGACTATGTAATGCACCAACAACTTTCCAGAAGTGTATGATGTCTATATTCTCATACATGGTGAAGGATACTCTGGAGGTATTCATGGATGACTTTTCAGTGGTAGGTGATACTTTTGATGACTATTTGTTCAATCTTAGCAGGGTTTTACAGAGATACAAGGAGGTCAATCTAGTGCTGAACTGGGAGAAGTGTCATTTCATGGTCAAGGAAGGTATAGTCCTTGGTCACAAGGTGTCTCAAAAGGGATTGGAGGTTGACAAATCTAAAATTAAGGTGATTTAAAAGTTGCCTTCACCTATCTGTGTGAAGGGTTTTCGAAGCTTTTTAGGGTATGCCAAATTTTATAGGCGTTTCATCAAGGACTTCTTGAAAATTGCATATTCCTTGTGCAAGCTTTTGGAGAAGGAGGTGAAAATTGTTTTTGATGAAGCATGCCTAAAATCCTTTGAATGCCTGAAGGAGAAGTTGATTTCTGCACCAGTGATTATTGGCCCAGATTGGGCTGAACCATTTGAGGTAATGTGTGATGCAAGTGGTACTGCCTTAGGGGTTATGTTGGGGAAGAAGCGCAACAAGATGTTCCATCTGATCTACTATGCTAGCAAGTCACTAAATGTAGCACAACAAAACTACACAGTCACTGAACAGGAACTACTGGTTGTGGTTTATGCCTTCGAGAAATTCAGGGCCTACTTGCTGGGTACTAGAGTGATATTCCACAGGGAACATGCAGCTCTGAGATATCTCATGCCAAAGAAAGATGCCAAGCCAAGGTTGATCAGATGGGTGATGTTGCTTCAGGAGTTTGATTTTGAGGTTAAGGATAGGAGAGGTTATGAAAAACAGGTGGTTGATCACCTGTTTAGGTTGGATGCTCAAAAGAAAAAAGAATTTTATCTTATTCCTTGGTTTGCTGATTTTGCTAACTTTCTTGTTAGTGATTTGATACCTGAGGGGCTAACATTTCAGCAAAGGAAGAGGTTCCTGCATGATGTGGGTAAGTATTTTTGGGATGAACCTTATTTGTACAAGGTGTATGCTGATAATATCGTCAGGCGATGCATCCCTGAAGTTGAGATGTTGCATATTCTAGAGACCTGTCATTCCTCTCCAGTGGGTGGCCATCATGGAGGCACTCGGACAACCCACAAAGTACTTCAGTGTGGGTATTACTGGCCTACAATTCATCAGGATGCAATGGATATAGTAAGAGTTGTGATGTATGCCAGCGGCCATGATCCATCTCTCGGCGCCACGAGCTACCCATGACACCTATTCTGGAGGTAGAGCTATTTGATATGTGGGGAGTTGACTTCATGGGCCTATTTGTGAGCACCTATGGGCAGAAGTATATATTGGTGATAGTGGACTATGTGTTCAAATGGGTTGAGGCAGTTGCTCTGCCTAAGAATGATGGAAAAAGTGTTGTTGGCTTTCTAAAGAAGAATATATTATCAAGGTTTGGCACACCCAGAGCTATTATCAGTGATGGTGATTCCCATTTTTACAATAAGGTTTTCAGTGCTCTTCTGACCAAATATGAGGTTAAACAACACAAGGTGGCAACACCTTATCACCCACAAACTAGTGGCCAAGTGAAGGTGACTAATAGAGAAATAAAGGCGATTCTGGCAAAAACAGTGAATGCCAACAGGACCGATTGGGCACGAAAGTTAGATGATGCTCTATGGGCATATCGTACAGCTTTTAAGACGCTAATTGATATGTCTCCATATCAATTTGTATTTTGAAAGTCATGTCATTTGCCAGTTGAGCTTGATCATAAGGCACTCTGGGCTTTGAAGAAGCTGAACCTTAGTTAGAGTGCAGCTAAAAACCTGACACTGGATTAGATAAATGAGATGGATGAGTTCCATTTCAGAGTGTATGAGAGGTCTGCACTTTACAAGGAAAGGATGAAGTTGTATCATGATAATCATATCGAGAAATGAACCTTCACTACAGGTGACTTGGTGTTGCTTTTCAACTCCAGACTTTGTATGTTTCCTGGGAAACTGAGATCCAAATGGTCTGGGCCTTTTAATGTAACTTAGGTGTTCCAGTTGGGTGCTATTGAGTTTGAGAATGACAATGGGAGAGGTTTAAGGCCAATGGTCAGCGAATCAAGGCAGACTTGGGTGTTCCAGAAGAAGTGAAAATAGTGGAGGAATGTAAGCTTAATGAAGTCTGAGTAATCAAGCAACCTGCATCGCACCGCGAAGTCAAATTATGCGCTTCTGGGAGGCAACCCAAGATTGTAAATGTACTAGGTAGTTTACATTTTAGCATTTTTTTATTGTGTTTATAGAATCACTGGGTGTTGATGTGTGCAGGAAAGCTTTGGACTATGAATTGCAGAACTGGTGCTGGAAGCCCTTCACGGGCAGTCCTAGGGACCGTGGTGCCCTTCACGGGCAGTCCTAGGGACCGTGGTGCCCTTCACGGGAAACGTCACAGCCCATGAAAAGAACCTACATAATAAGGGAGCTACTGGAAAGTGGTTCACGGAACGATTCATTGTTCGTCAAACTTTGTACGGACCATCTAGCCCCTCGTGAACCTCAGTTAAGTATTACTCTGTTGAGTCATGTTCATGAACCCTTATACGGACCGTGATGCCCTTAACGGTCAACTTCACGGTCCGTCATCTGCAACCCAGCAGTACCAATTGCTCGACCCAACCCGTGCTGGACCCAATGTGAAATAAACGTATATTTACTTCCTAAAGCGCCAAAGGTCAGATTTTTCTTCCCATTCTCTCTTCCATAACGATTCACAAAGGTATAAAAAGGTTTTTCATCATCCCTATGTTCCAAATTCATCAAATAATCAAAACCCTAGTTCTAGTGTCAAGTCATCGAAGTGTTGTTCATTCTTTCTCTTTGTAGGCAAAAAATTGTGATCTCATTCGATGTAAGCTTCCCCATGCTCTTGTTAGAAGTTTAATCTTATCTATAAACAAGTAAAACCTACTTTTATTTGATCTAATTTGAGCATTATTTTATGATAACTGATATTTGATGATATTCACTTATGAGGGTCTGATAAATTGTTGTGGGTTGGTTTAAATTGTGTAAATTTGATGGTTCTTGTGTAGGGGTATGATGAAGTTGGGAATAATTATTTTTAAATGTTTACATTAGTGTGAAGTTGAGTCCATATTGTATAAAATCAAGCATGACCATGTGTATTTTGCAGTTTAAATTGTGGAAAGTGAGGAGTTGAACTCTTTTATATGTTGGTATGCTTAAATTGGGTAGTATGTGGTCATAGTTGAATGATTATGGTTAAGTAGTAATATACATGTGCTAAATTGTTGCGTGATGTTGTGATCCTGTGCTGAATATGGGTGAAATGTTGCATGATTTGAATTTAGGAGAAATGGGAACTGTAAATATGTAAAGTGTAAGTTCTCTATGGGATTCACGGACCGTGATGTCAACCATAGACTGTGAAACCACTCGTGGTCCACACTTGGAATACGTAAGACACACTGTCTACCTTCACAAGGGTCATCACGAATTGTGGTTCACTCCACGGGCTGTGAAGCCCTTAGTGAACACTGCCCAATGTTGTCCCCTATTGCACCTCAGCCCAAGTCTTGTTCACGAGGGTCTCCACGGACCGACGACCCGTGTAGACCCCCGTATATAAAAAAAAATACTATTTTCTTGCTTCTGTACTTTCATTTTCTATTTTTGTATTTCGTTTCCGTGGTCTTTCCCAACGATAAATTGGTCGACAATATTCTTAAGGCAGGGTGTCACATTGTAATTACATAGGGGAAGTTTGAGTACCCGATAGTGTATCATTTTACTGATTTGCATACTAATGGGTTTTTGTGTTTCTCAGGTACTATGGCTCCCCGAAGAAAGAGCACAACCCCACCGTCCTCACCAACCGTTTTTCAGTCAGAAGGTGATAATGCCATGGAGCCTAGTAGTTCGAAGGTATAGATTAATACTACACCTGAAGATCACTCACCTCAAACTACTAGAACCCATACATCGAGGGCAATCTTCCAAAACACTCATTCTCAGTCTGAAGAGGAAGGTAGTAGTTCCAAAAGTGGTAAGGAGAAGAGTAGCCAGTATGATAATGGTTTGGGCGATACTGCAGAGTCTGCAAACGGCTGTTAGGAGAATACAACTACACCTCCACCCACAGTAGACACAGAACTGAAACTGGAGCACAGGAAGAGGCAGGTGATGTTATAGAGGATGAAGAGATCACTATCGATGAAACCATGGTCCAATATGTTAGCATCCATGAAGTCTATCACTCAGCGAGACAATAGATGATTGACTGTTTCTATTCGATGTGGACTGTGAACAGGTCCGAAGACTTCTTTAATAATGGGATTGTGACCAAGTCTGGCAGCTTTAAGAAGAGACCAATCATGCGTGAGACCAGAGTGGTGGTGGCTGATATCAAATTATTCCCCAATATTTATCGAATATTTCAGTTTCATCAATTTAACTGGATGAACAACGCACCTGGAGAATATTCTAGCAACCTGACCAGAGAGTTGTATGCTTCTTATGCAGCCGCATTGATGAATTTTGCGGCAGAAACTGAGACAACTAAACGAGGGCAAAAGGACATTGCCAGTACTTAGGGTCCACTCAACTCAATTATGGTTCAGGGCACATCTGTGGATATCTCTGAGGCTACTATCAACAGGATGCTGCATGGCCCAGAATACACAGCACAAACTTCAGTTGGCCTTTTTGAGGGTAAACATCATGCAGTCACCAGTGAAACTGAGATGGAGGTTCAGAGTTCTCGAGAGCGGGTCTTGCGCTGGATTGCAAGGCAAATTGCTTCAGAGGGGGAGAATGCATCTTGGGTTACAGAAACACCGGTACACATCACTAAAGATTCACTGTCTTTTCCAGCCAAGGTCTGGTGGGCTATTGTCCATGCACAGTTGCTGCCTACCGATAATGATGACACCCTGTCTCCCTCACTGGCATCCTTGGTAGCTTGCCTCATGGCTAGTTCCCCGATCAATGTGGGTAAGATCATAGCTACAGAAATATGGGACAGGGTACTAAATGAGATAGCCGGACTTCCATTTCCCTATCTGATAGGAAAATTGTCTCGACAAGTAGACATTCTCCTAAACAGGCTAGTGGACAAATGGGGTGAGCATTCAGACTCACCCAGGCATCCAAAATTAAAGATACCGCTAACCATCTCTTTGGTGCGAAGTCTAGAGATTATATGGCGGATGCCCCAGCTTATAGAGCACGATGTGTTAGTTACGGAGAAAAAAATAAAAGGTGAGATGCGGAAGGAGCTGGTTGTCTTAAAAGATAGGATGGATGTCTTGGAAGTCCACATCTAGGAGCAGTTATAGGTTGCAAGGTCAGTCAGTACAGAAGATTTCAACACACAATTGGCTGAAATGCAAACTCAAGTGGCTAAACTGGCTGAGAAGTCGGTACAGGTGCCCACGTCGGTCATGCCAGAATCCCTGATGAACTTGTTCAGTGAGCCGCCCACCACTCAATCTCTTGATGACTTCTAGGGGGAACTCTCTAAACGCAAATCCAGCAAGAGAAAGAAAAACGCTGGAGAGTCTGATGATGAGCTGTCAGTTGACCTGTCCAAAGAGGAAAGAAGGCAACAAAAGAAACCCGCAAGGCATTAAAGAAGCAAGCAAAAGAAAAAGAAGCACTTGCGCAACAACAACGAGATGCAGTGTTAGTTGGCGCTTCTGGTAGCGGAGCACATGTCCCGGTTAGTGGTAGCCAGCCTGATCCAGAACTAGTTTCTGAGAGTGCACCCGTTGATAAGGGTGTCGACGTTGATCCGGCTACCAGCGCCTAGTGCGCCGTAGGTATGACCCCTCCTCACAGCCCTGCATTGTTTTTCTTCATTGACTTTGAGGGCAAAGTTTTTTTTGGGAAGGGGTGGTGAGCAACCTGCCATGTTAACGGTTAGAATGAATGGAGGTTGACTCTGTGTTTATCTGATAAAATGTTTTTGTGTTGTGAAGTGTATGTGGAGTTTTTGTAAAGCTTATGTGTGTTAAGCTATGCAGCAGCTAGTATGTTGGTAATAATGACCTTGATCTGACATTTAACTGTTAGGATCTTTAGATGACATCTTATGTATTGACATGTTGAACATTGCTAGTCTGGAAAATAAGTTGGTGAACTAATAAACTGGAAAATGTAGTCATATGTCATGTGTGTGTGAGGTTTGATTGAATTTTAATGCTAGGAGCAGAAACTAGAACTTGCCCGAGTAGTCTTGCTTAAATCTGAGAATAACTGGAGAGGAAAGGATCAGTAGGCAATTTTTGCTAAGCCATTGAAAAGCCAAAAACAAAACAACCAAATAAAAAGCATATAACTTGAACCCGATTTGAGCCTGAAAACCAAGTTTATTCTTACCCAGTAAATATCATATCCTTGGGTCTTCGAAGATACGATGTTACAACTCAGGCCAAAATCCTAAGTTGAGGGTGATTACAACTTGAGCAGGAAGGAAAAGTGAAAAAGAAGGTTCATTCAGTTAGTTGAGAGCGCAAAATGTGCAACAAATAAAAAACTAAAAAAAATAATGGTTGCTGGGATGTACTGAAATTAAGAAAAAGAGGGAATCGCTCAAAAAGAGTTGTGTGCAAACGAAACTTTGGAGAACCAAGGGACTAATCACTCACAAACCCAATGTCACGACCCGGGAGCACCCCTAGTCGTAACTGGCATACTCGACCTCGAAGAGGTCTAATACAAGCCTCTTAGCATTCATTCATCGCATAGACACCAAAACCATAAGGAATTAAAACTTTCTTCACACACGAAGATACTTTCATTAAATAGCAAGCGGAAGACTTTCTAGACTTTA
>JAJOOS010014159.1:0-56743 GCA_029582725.1 Solanum chiquidenum
TTCGAACCAACGACCAAGGTTCCAATTAGGATAATTAGTGCCAGGGTCAAGGAAACCAAGGTCGGAACTATGGAAACTACAATCGAAAGGGAAACTATATTAGGGATGGGAAGTACAATCGTGATAACAACTATAGCAATAATAATGAGAGAGTTGGGTCCTATGTTCCACCTGATAATAGAGAATCTGGTAATAGAGAGGGTGGTAATAGTATGACTCGCATTGAAGATATGATGCAGTAGATGATGAAGAGGTTTGATGTAACTGATGAAAATGTGAAGGAGATGCGTATTGATTTGTCTGGGATTGATTAAAAAATTAATGGCTATGCAGTGTCGATTAAGCAACTTGAGCCACAATTTATTCAGTTTTCCACTACTCTGAACCCACGTCAGCCTCGCACACTTCCTAGCAACACCATCAAAAATCTAAAAAATGATGGGCATTGTATGGCAGTCACTACTGGCGGAGGAAAACAAACTATTGATTCCCCAATGTCGTCTGAGGTGGAAAGAGTGGTAGAAAAATATGTGGATGAGATTGAGGTTACTGGAGAGTCGAAATGTGCTACTAAAAGGAAGTTGAGTTGACCCAAAAAGTTCTTCCCATGCCTACACCTCCACCTCCCTTTCCAAAGAAGTTGGTGAGAAAGACTGAAGAAGGAAAATATCGCAGGTTTATAGCAATGTTGAAACATCTTTCCATTAATATTCCGTTGGTAGAAGCTTTGGAGCAAATGCATGGGTGTGCAAAATTCATGAAGGACTTGGTGACCAAGAAGAGGGCTGTCAGTTTTGAGAATGATGAGAGGTTGCAGCATTGTAGTGCTATTGCTATTGGGTCACTTGTGCAAAAGAAAGAGGATCCTGGAGCTTTCACTATTCCTTGTACCATCGGTATGTTGCACTTCGCGAAGGCGTTGTGTGATTTGGGTGCTAGTATTAATTTGATGCCATTGTCGATTTATAAGAAGTTGGGTTTAGGAGCTTCGAAACGGACTGCGATGCATTTACTTATGGATGATAGCATTGTGAACAGGACAATTATAGTGTTGCAAGATGTCCTTGTGAAAGTACAATCATTCATCTTTTCGGTGGACTTTGTGATCTTATATTGTGAGGTTGATTTAAAGGTTCTCATCACCTTAGGGAGACCATTATTGATGGGCGTGCGTTGGTTGATATGGAGAGAGGGTAGATGAAGTTCCGATTAAATAATGAGTAGGTAACTTTTAACATCTGTAGGTCTATGAAACATGAAAGTGATCTTAAATTGGTACTTGTGGTAAATCACATTGTGGGGCCAAAAACTGAGGTGTCCATTGAGGACAGGTTAGGTGTTGATGCGCTAGCAGCAGTGATGATGAACTTTGATGGTGATGGTATTGATGAGTAAGATGAGCTAGCCACTGCACTTGATACGTTTGAGTTTCGTTTCAAGCCAAAACTGTTGGAATTACAAATGAAGAATCGTGACACCCCACTTGCAAAATCGTCTATTGATGAGCCTCCAAAACTAGAACTTAAGGTCCTTCCGTCTAACTTGAGGTACGTGTTCTTGGGACAAAATAGCACCTTGGCCTTTATTATTGTTACTGACTTGAGTGAAGGGAAAATAGAGGTTGTGACATCAGTGTTGAAGAGGTTTAAGAGGTATATTGAATGGACTATTGCAAACATTATTGGGATTCCTCTAGGCATTTGTTCTCAAAAAATCCAACTCATGCCGGACAGTAAGCCAAGTAGTGATCACCAAAGGAGATTAAATCCCCCTATGCAAGAGGTAGTGAAAAAGGAAATCATTAAATGGTTGGATGATGGAGTCATATACCCCATTGCAAATAGTAGTTGGGTCTGCCCTATTAAGTGTGTACCCAAGAAAGGTAGGATCATTGTGGTTCCTATTGCGAAAAATGAACTTTTCCCAATGAGACCAGTTTCTGGGTGGAGAGTATGTATGGACTATCGAAAGCTAAATGCATGGACAGAAAAATATCACTTCCCGATGCCTTTTATAGACTAGATGCTAAATTGTCTTGCTGGCAAGGATTGGTATTGCTTTCTAAATGGGTATTCGGGCTACAATCAAATCTCCATAGCTCTGGAAGACCAAGAGAAGACCACTTTCACTTTCCCATATAGGACGTTTGCCTTCAAAAGAATGCCATTTGAGTTATGTAATGCTCCAGCAACCTTCCAGCAGTGTATGATGTCGATATTTTCAGATATGGTGGAGGACACGATTGAGGTATTTATGGATGATTTCATTGTGGTAGGTGACTTGTTTGATGATTGTTTGGAAAATTTGGTTGAACTACTAAAATGGTGTGAGGAGTGCAATCTTGTGCTCAGCTGGGAAAAGTGCCACTTCATGGTGAAATAGGGTATAGTTCTGGGTCATCCGATTTCGCAAAAAGGCAGTGAGGTTGATCAAGCTAAAGTTGACGTAGTATAAAAACTTCCACCTCCCATCTTTGTTAAAGGTGTTCGAAGTTTTATTGGGCATGCAGGTTTCTACCGGAGGTTCTTAAAAGATTTCTCAAAAATTAAACACCCATTGTGCAAGCTACTCGAAAAGAAGTGTAAGTTTGATTTTGATGATGCTTGTGTGAGAGCATTTGGAGAGTTGAAAGAAAAGTTAGTGTCGACACCTAACATTATTTCACTGGATTTTGGGCAATTGTTTGTAGTGATGTGTGATGCGAGTGGGGTGGCACTTGGTGTGGTATTAGGATAGAGACGAGAGACGATTCTTCATCTGATCTACTATGACATCAAAGCTCTGAATGTGGCTTAAAAGAACTATATTGTGTCTAAAAAGGAACTCCTTGATGTGGTTTTCGTATTTGAGGAATTTAGATCATACTTGCTTGGTACTAAGGTCATAGTGCATACTGACTATTCTACATTAAGGTATCTGGTGGCTAAAAAGGATGCAAAACCAAGGTTGATTAGATGGGTGATTTTGTTGCAAAAGTTTGATTTTGAGGTAAAGGATAGAAAGGGAATAGAAAATCAAGTCGCTGATCATTTGTCCAGATTGGAGGAGGAAGCTATGCTTAAGTTAGGAGATGGGGCTGAGATTAATGATGTGAAGAAGTTCTTTTGGTATTAGCCTTACTTGTTTCGTGTTTAAGGTGATTGGATTGTTCGTCGATGTGTACCCGAAGTTGAGATGATGAGTATACTAGAGGCATGTCATTCATTGCCTATTGGTGGGTACCATAGTGGTATTCAGACTGCTCATAAGATCTTGCAGTGTGGGTACTACTGGCCTACAATCCACCAAGATGATCATGATTTCACCAAGTCTTGTGATCGTTGCCAACGAGAAGGATGAATTTCAAAAAAGCAAGAACTACATATGAACCCGATATTGGTGATTGAGTTATTCGATGTCTGGGGTCTTGATTTCATGGGTTTGTTTGTAAGTTCGCATGGGATGAAGTATAATCTTGTTGCGGTTGACTATGTATCGAAATGTTTGGAAGAAATTGCGCTTTCAAACAATGAGGGAAAAAGTATCACCGCATTCCTGAAAAAGAGTATCTTCTCCAGATTTGGTACACCTAAGGCAATTATCAGCGATGGAGGTTCTCACTTTTGTAACAAGTTGTTCAAGTCATTGCTAGAGAAATATGGTCTTCGGCACAATGTAGCCACTCCGTATCATCCGCAGTTTGCAAAGACTGTAAATGCTAACAAAACGAATTAGTCAAGAAGGCTTGATGATGCTCTATGGGCTTATCGCACCTCTTTCAATACTCCCATAGGTATGCCGCCCTCCAACTTGTATATGGTAAGTCGTGTCATTTCCCTGTAGAGCTAGAGCATAAAGCAATGTGGGCACTAAAGAAGTTCATTTTGGATTGGGGTGCCGCTTCAAGTCCAATATTCAATGAGATGAATGAGCACAATGAGTTTCGCCTAAAGGCATATGAAAATTCAGTTTTTTATAAGGAGAAGATGAAGAAGTACCATGATCAGAAGATAGAAAAGCACGAATTTGTTGCCGGTGATTTAGTGCTCTTATTTAACTGAGGTTGCGCTTGTTTCCTGGCAAGCTCAAATCCAAGTGGACCGAGCCTTTCAAAGTAACCCAAGTATTTCCACATGGAGCGGTTGAACTCGAGAACAAGGAAGGAATGAGGTTCAAGGTGAACGGTCAGAGGATAAACATCTACTAGGGATAATCTAAGAGTATCAATGAAGTGGTAGAGGAATGGGATCTTAGTGAAGTCTGAGTAACTAAGGTGTCTGCGTCGTGCCGCGACGTTAATCAACTGCTTCTTGGGAGGCAACCCAAGATGTAAATTCTACCCAACTATAGGAGTTTTCTTAAATTTGTAGTTTTCTAGATAGTTGTTTATTAATTTTTGTTTTTAGTGTTCGCTAGATATAGATAGAATAACATATGTGTCTAAAAAGTGTCATGAAAATGTAAAAAGGAAGTCCCAAGGTTTGCTACGTGTGCAGGGACAAAGAGGCAAAAATCTATAGAAAATAAGCTGATGCAGCGATCTATGGGTCCCATCAACGGTCTGTTGGCCCACCTACAGATCGTGGATGGCTTCCTTAGATCCTTGGTCTGATTTCAGATTTTTTCTAAGTATTGGAGTGAACTACGACCCCATCGACGAGCTGTAGGTCGACCCACGGACCGTCGATGGGGTCTCATGGGTCCAAGTTAGGGTTTTTGATTCCTCACCCGGACCTCTAATTCAATATAACCCTTCATTTTAAATTCATTTGCCACTTCCCTCTCTTCCCCCAACCGTTACAACCCGATCATTTACCCCAATTTCACCCACTAAACTTCCCCATTACTTCCATAAAATCTTCCATTTCCATTTCCAATCACTTGATACACATCTCATCTTTTCCATAACTTTTCCCAAAAATCTCTATTTCCTCTTCATCACACTTTCAAGGTCTAGGTTCGGTGTCCAAGTTGTTGTAGGAGCATTTGTACTTGATCACACACTCACCAACGTTGTTTACTTGTAAGGTAATCAATTTCTCCCAAACTTTAAATCGTTCATTATTTAAACTTGAAGTCAAAACGTTGAACTTGACCTTGGGTAATTCAAATGCTTGCATAATTGGTTGAATCTAAGTTAGATAATATCCTTGGAATGATGGTGTGTGAGTGTGTAGGTAGTTTTGATCGAATAAATATGTTTGCTAGGTCTATTTGGAAGTTTCGACTTACGGTTTCGTTGTTTTGTTGTTTTGAAGATTAAATTATGCATAATTGAAACCCTACGGATGATGAACTAGCGAAAAATATGTTGAAATACATGTATAGATTTAGATTGTTTGGTTGATTGTTGAAATTGATACATTTAATGAATCTTTAACTTCATGCCTGGCACAACACGGATTAACGACCACCACCAACAGATCGTAGGCCGTGGTCCTTCACTAACACTGCATAAAAAATTTGCTAAGTTGTGAACCACGGTTCAGACTTCGGTCTGTCGTTCCATCGACAAACCATTCTGCACATCCGTGGCTCCAACATCAGAGACCTTAAATTGGGAACTCTAACCTACGGAGGGGACTCACGGGCCGTCTATCCATCGACGGACCGTAAGTCCCAAAAAAAATTAATGCCTGTGAATTTTTTTAAAATTTTTCTAGGTCATAAGGGTGTTCTGACACTATTTTGAAGTTCTTTTTGACTTGTTTTAGTACTAACTAGTCTTTCGCAGGTACCATGGCTCCAAAAGAGGCACCCGTTTACTCTAGAAAGGTAAAATCTAAGTCTATTGCACCTTTACATCTGGTTATTCATGATTGCAGTGGGGAAGATTACACACTAGGGAAAAGGAGAGACCCCCCTCACTACCCCTTCGACCACTAGACGTTAGAATAGGCAGACGATTGTTTCTGATGAGGAGCATCCTTCCTCTACCATCGCCATAGTTGCCTCCCAGTCTGAAGAGGTGGCCCAACCTGCTGACGAGTCACATTCCAGCTCAGAGTCGCAGTCCGACTCTAGTTCCAGCTTCATACCAGCCTCGACGTCCGATGTCACTACCTTCGGAGAGGCTTATGACCCAATGGGCATACCCATGTACCCCATTCTGCTTACCACTGATCCAAACGAGTAGTGTGTCAAGGTCCAATACCAGATATACTATGATAGGGAGAACATGAACGAGCATCAGAGGCAGACCCGAACTATTACTGAGGAGCATCAAGTTCTTACAGGTAGCCTCTACACCGTGCCCACTAATGAGGAGCTATTCAAGAGACACAAGTGTGAGTGGATGACACGGAGTCCAGGGAAACTTAGCGAGGAGATGGCCTGAGAGTTCTATACTTCCTACACCGCCACTGTCTGTAACTCTATTTCTAAACAAGCTAAGCCAATAGCCCAGTCCCCACTTCAGGCTACATTGATGTGGAATTTCTCAGTTGATATCTCCAAGACCACTCTCTGCCGGTTCATCTATGGCCCATACCACACATTACCAATTAATATTGTAAAGTATGACTACAAAATAGGTGTGGTTGAGAGTGGGGCATTTTAGAGGGATGTTGAGAAGAGAGAGAGATTGCTCCGTTAAATGGTTTGACACATTGCCGATAAGGGCGAGCGTACCGAGTGGGTGCGTAATAAGACTTTTCCTATCAGAAAGGCTAATCGGAGCTTCTGTACAAAGTTCTTTTGGACTATTGTGTGTACCAGACAGTCCTCTACGCAGGCGGACAAAGTAGTTACTTGGGATAGGGTTGTGATGTTAGAAGGACTTGAAATTGACTTCGCCCAGATTCTGATCACTGAGATTCATGAGAGGGCGCCTTCAAGACCACTCCCACTTTGCCTTTTCACTGTCTCATATTTCATCTATGCGGGGTTGTGGGGGTGCCTATTTGGCACTGTGATAGTTTGATATAGGCCACCAAGACTGTGGACATTGGCCTCATTCGAGATGATGTGAACCTTGTTGCACCCGAAGAGATCCACACGTTAACCTACCTCCCATGGGTGCTAATCTTGCTGATTATGTGGAGCAGATCCAGGTTGATGAGACCGCTATACCTTCCACTACTACGGATGCACAGGTTCCCTCGTCAACTGCCATTAGTCAGGCTGCGAGCTCATCCCAAGCCACACCTTCTTCAGGGTCCACTGTAGTTCCTCTAGCCCGAGTCCAAAAGTTAGAGACACTTGACGCCTTGGATGTTGCAATTTTTGGAAATGTTTGAGGCTCGTATGAAGTAGATGATGGAGAGAAAGATTCAGGTGGTCCATAAGTTCCTAGATGCCTTTGAGTTGAGAGTTTTGGAGAGGCCTGCCCTTACGATTGATGTCACCACTTTCCAGACAATGTTGGCTAGACTCCATGCTGATGATGATGCCGTTCTAGCACCCGTTGAGTCTGTACCAGGGCCTACACTTGAGGTTAAAGAGGATGAGGTAGTGATGTCTGCCCTCTTCAATGATACTATGCCTTAACCATATCCCTGCCAAATGCTTGGGAAGCGCCACCGTTCTTCTATACATACTTATGATTCTAACGAGGCTCGCCGAGCTAAGAAGAGGGAGAGGTAGGAGCTTGAGGCTTCCCAAAGACTGTCTTTGTTTGAGGATGAGTTGCGTTTGAGGAGAGCCCATGAGATGGAGTTTGTTGGTGCATCATGTTCGAGGAGCACTACTGATGGTGTTCCTATTGTTGATGAGGGCATTACTAATGATGTCCATGTTACTGATCCAGCAGGTTCCGGGAAACTGGACCCACCCGCCTCTTGATGGATCTTCGGTGCATATGCGCCATAGGTTTGCTTCACCCTACACTTTAATTTTCTTTTATCTATGCATTGAGGTAAATTGTACCATATTTTATTTGGGGTGGGGTAAATGGGTTGTGAGTGATAGGGTGAAGTCTGATTAACCCAACTTATAATCCTCCCTTGGGGTTTTCTTGCCTGTATTCTTTTTCCCCAATGGACTAATTTACTTTTATGTTGAACCGGCATGTTTAGGATTGTATGTGTAGAAGTAAGTAGAAGAATGAAAGCAAGATGGCATAAGAGCATGAAATGGGTACATGTCCAAAATGTTGAAATGTGCTAGACAAATAGGTTTGATGAGTTGAATATGTTGGATCTTCATATGACATGATAAGGAACCGGTATGACAACATGACTTAAGCTAAAACTTGAATTGGGTAATTCAATAATCCGGCAATGAAATAATGTGCCAAGTGTGGGTGAGTAGATTTTGTATATTCAAACTGTATGTGACAATCTAGAACTTGCCCCGTTGGTCCTGTTAAGACAATCTAGTATTGGAATAGGGAAATGATCATGGGACCTTGTTCAAATAAGCCCACTTAAGCCTAAAATAATTCAACCAAAAGAAATAAATTCTCCCTTCTATCCAAATGTTTGAGCCTAATGTAGACCACTTCTTTCAATGCACCTAACTCACCTTCCATAAAAGATTGTTTTAGCCCTGGTCCCTCCTTGGACATGTGCACCTTAACTTAGGCCAAAAGCCTAAGTTGAGGGTGGAAAATTCAAAAAGTTACCTTAATCTTGACCCTGGTCCGACATTAGATATTGTGCACCTCAACTCATGCAAAATACATAAGTTAAGGGTGGCTACGAAAAAGGAAACCAAAAGAAAAGGGTATGAAAAGAGTTGTGTAGAAGAAAGAAAAATATAGAAAAAGATGTGACGTTAGTCAAAACAAAACAAAAAGAAAGGTGATGATGATGAGAAATAAGGAAACAAGAAGTAAAAGAAAAAGAAAACATGAAAAAGAAGAGTGATAAAGTCAAAGTCACATCTGTGCTGAAGAGAGTCAAGAAAAAGAGCAAACAAATTTCAAGTTGGGAAAAGAGGTAAAAAGCCAATGTAATGTCAAGGAGGGCAGAAAAATCACTAAAAGTACCCAAATGTACCCTACCTAACCTTGAGCCTACGTTACAAGCTAAGAAAGTCCAATAGTGATCCTACTGATTAGTTTGGAGAGTCTGTGTAGTGAAAATAAGGGTAAGCCTATGGTATTGAGCACTAAATGTATTTGAATTCACTTCTGCGCGTGAGTGTTGACTGAATCCTTGAACTTTAAAATCAGATTTGTTGTGTGAATGAGGATTTCTTTGAAGTGAGGGCACTAGTTACATTATTGGAGAGTTGGTACCTTGGTGATTGTTGAAAGTGTATGTGGTGATGTCTATTGGTCGGTCTATGTCATGTTTTGATCTACATGAGTTAGCTTGTTGAGTCTAGATGAAAGGATTTGCACTAAGTGATGGAATTGATTAAGCAAGCCATGTGATTGCTTGAGTTTGTATGTTTGCTTCTACACAAGTGTCGTTTAGAGTATTAGTTTGTCGCTTGACAACAATCAACAAGTTTAAGTTGAGGGTGTTGATATACCGTGCGTTTACGATATTTTTGATGCATTTCACTTAGAGTTAGTGTGTGTTGAGCTATTTTGTTATTTGAAATAATAATATTATGAACTCTTTCGCAGGAAATTGGTTTGGGAGCGGTTGAGAGAAGACGAGACTAAAATTGGTAGCAGCAGCAACCAACGGAGCCAACGATAGAACGTAGGTCCAGTGACGGCTCGTAGGTAGCACATCGTAGGTGGAAAATCAGGGAAGTCTGACCAAGTGTAGAACTATGAAACTAATGATGAACCATAGGTCGAATGATGACCCGTCCTGCACATCCGTCATTTGTGATCACAAAGTTGAAGTTCCAGTACCTGAATTATTTTCTAAGTGTTGGTCCATGGAGGTAGAGCACAGACCGTAAGTCGAACCACGGTCCGTAGGTCATGCAGTCAGTCGAAACCGCGTCCTAGACTAATTTTCCTTATTTTGTTTCCTAGTTGGTTTAGGTTTTGTTTTCTATAAATATTAGTTGTAATTCCCATTTTTAGGGGTTAGACATTATTGTATACTTTTGTTTGGTCTTTTGGAATTATTTTTGCAAACTCTTAGTAATTTAATTTCTGGAAGTTGGTTTATGCAAGAACTCAATTCAAGATTTCGGTTTTCATCTATTCGAATTGTAAGTTCATGAATTCTATTAACCTAATTATGAATTGTGAACTATCAAGCATGAGTAGTTAAATCCAACACTAGGGTAGTGGGAACTATGAGCAATTAACAAAGTATGAATAATAACTAAGTAATTCTTAAATAGTGTTTATGCATGTATTGTTAATCTATTCGTTTAGAAATCTTTTTGGCGGTGCGCAACGTTAGACCTCGCCTCATTCCTACTTGCCTTACCAAGGGGTAATGAATGAGAAAAAGATTAAACAACATAGATTTAGTTAAGGATTTGCTGCTATCTAATAGTTTGACTTTAATCAATTAAAGAAAGGGTGAATACCCTAAGTTAATTGACATGATTGCTAATCTGGGGTGAAGGTAAGGGTTAGTAAAGCACACATTCATAGATTTACCAAGTCGCGAGTGAAAGTCCTTACGATGATTATAAATCACTTAGGGATACATAACTTATCAGCCTTGCATGTCAAACAGTAGGATACAATTAGTATTATTAGGATTAATGCGTTAAGAGCTTGTGGGAAACAATATACCCTAGTTTCCCTCTTGTATTGATATCTCTATCTGTGAATCTTGCTTACTTGTTACTTATTGATTCAAATCAACAATTTGTTACTTTAGTTACAAAAACCCCCTGTTTACTTTTTTCGGAAATAGTTTGACTAAAAAGAGATAATTGTGAGTTAAGTTTAAGCCTAAATAGTATTCCTCGTGGTATCGACCCAAACATACAAGTTGGCTTCTTTATTTGACAACGATCACTTATGCTTCTTTAAGAGAGGTGTAATTTGAGAGTATCATTGTTCACTAAGTTTATGAAACTGAAGCCTTTATCGTTTCATTGTACTAAGAATGAGGATACTTTTGAGTTCATGTTGGATAAGTTGGGTATTATGCAGCAACATGGAGTGAAGTTTTTTACTTTTAAGCTATAAGAATATGTTACGCAGTGGTGGAGGACTCATGTGGAGTGTCATTCACCTTTTTCGCCTTTGTTGACTTGGGCCCAATTTTATGCCCTATTTTTGGAAAAGTATGTTTCTCCTACTCTGGCACTTGAGTAGGGAAACATGTGTGTTGTAGCCTAAAAGGCTAAATTCAATGACTTATCTTGCTAGGCTACCCTACTTTTGGGAATTAAAGAGAAGAGAATTTGTATGTATGTGAAAGATTTAAACATTGAGTTATAAGTCTTATTGGTGCTTATAACTTCTGGGGAAAAGAGTTTTAATGAGGTAGCTTATTATGTGAAGAAGTTGGAGGGAGTCAAATACGTTTGACATGCTAAGGTTTCAGTGGGTCTTACTCAAGAAGTCCCAATTAACAAATCTATTCGGTCCGTCCAATTCAGATATCCTTAACGGCCTTTCCAACTGGCCATTCTAGAGTCATTAAATAGTCTTCGGCTCGTACTGGCCAAGGATCTTGTTATTCTTGTATCAATGAGCCATGTCTAGATCGAGGGTAGTTTAACTGTGGTAACTATCATCACTATAAGAGTGACTTCCCTTTTAAACCGATAGGTAACCCAAAGTAGTAGTAGAAGATAGAACAATAGTTCGAGTGAGTAAAGGTGGAAATGGAAAGGGAAGCCCTCAAAGTGGGTGACGTAATAACCAGAGAGGTCGTGGGAGTAGAGGAAATGGTAATACAGGAAGGGGAGAAACACATCCAGCTAGAGGTGTCACTCAAACTGAGGATAAATTCTATGTATTAACTCACATGGTTTATGTTTGTTTTAGTATCTCCCCCAATAAGTTTTTTGGGTTATAACATTACCTTGTACTTATGTATCTTAGTTCAGTATACCTTAGATTTTCATGATATTTACTTGGTCATTGAATTATCATGTTTATAAATTCAGCATGTTCAATTATCACATTAATTAAATTTTCCCACATAATCATTCAAAGAACTGACCGCATATTTTCTGCCTATATTGTTTGATAATATAGGTTCTGACACTCAGTATCGAGCCCGTAGTTAGGACTACCTTTGATCATCTTGCAGTATTATTAGTGAGCCCTCGTCTCTTCGAGGACAACCCCTTATGTTGCTTTCATACATTTACTTCCAAATTTAAGACTTTAGAGTTAACTAGAGGCTTGTCCTACCAAGTCATATTTGTAGAGGCTTTCCAAACATTCAGTTTACACTTCCACTCATGTTTACTCAAATATTTTTCTATTTCCGTTTGTTTAAATATCTTTCGAGTTTTTGCTTCTCAGTTTTTTATTTGTATATCATAGTGTCAAGTCATTCCATAAGGTTAGCTTGGGGTCCCTTGTGACTCCAAGCACTGTATCACGTCTGAGGGGTAGTCTCGGGGTGTAACTAGATTATTTGCTTTATTCACATAAAATTCAATCTCAAATAGGCTATCTATTTACTTATACAGATACATTTATATCATGAAGTATAAAAAAACAAATTCTAGTTGATACATCATCTCATCATGCTAAGAGAATAATCATTCATGAAGCCAATAAAGAATTTGTATAGTTGAGATCAACGACTTGAAATATTTTATAAATATGTAGTTTTTCTTTAAATATATAGATTCAACATATCGTACAGAAAAAAGTGTTGCTCAATTGAAGAAATGATACATCAAAAGAAATAAAACAAAATACATTTAACTGAAGGTCTTTTTCACACATGATCTTCAATGAAATTGTGAGATAGGTGTTTAACACTAGATCCATTTGAGTGATAATCTTACATATTTATTCACTAATGCACTATCAACATCAACATTTGAAAAGTTGAGATACAAGATTGAAATGCGTCATCTTCATGATATTAGCTGAAATTTTCACCAAGTAGAGTAAAATACACATTGTACTTCTTTTTACTTAATCAAGATATTTTTTCAATTGAGTTTTTTGCTATGATTTTTAATGAGACAACACAAGGCATAATACAATATATGTGTACTCTTTTTCTTTCATTAAACATTTTTTACACTAATTTTCCAAATAAAATTTTACAAGGTGCATGATCTATGGACATTCAAGAGGGAGTGCTATGAAATGCATATTCATTGAATAGATGTCCATACTCATTCACTAAAATGTATGAAACATTGTATGTCACAACTTGAAATCTTGAGCCATGATGGAACCTACCATGACCCACCATTAGATAAGTCAACACATATCTGGGAATGACTAGTAACATGTATATTGGGTAGGTTTAATATTCAACGAGAAATAAAGAACAAATTAGAAGAAAAACAACAAAAAGAGGGAACAACAGAATATATACAAATCAAAGATAGATCCAATCTGATGACATGGTGGACATAAGTACAAAGCATCTAAAAAGTATAAGTCCCAAAAGTTGACCGAAAATACAGACTTGTCTCGTATACAAAAGACTAGCAAAAAACTATATACAGAAGGAGATAGGCTGAAATTCGATGCCATAAGCTCACCCTTAGTCTCTAGAGATCCCCACAGCAAGCCTGAACTTAATGTTGATGACTTGTGCTTAAATCTACATCAAGAAAACTGATGCAAAGCGCAATATAAATACCAAACAGTAGGTACTAGTAGGCATCATAGGCTAACTGAGCTTGGAAAGTAAAGACAATAATGAAAAGCGAAAAGTAACAAAAACTAGAAGTCATCGAATGGAAGAGAAATGAAAGACCTATCTACAAAGCACATGGGTCTAGGAAAGGACAACGACAAAATAAATAGCTAAATACAACCTAGTTGGACCCCATATGTCCAGAAGGTACACTCATGTGCAATTCAAGGTAAATAAGCATAACGGACACCCATAAGCCCAATGAGTATACATAAGATCTAAGAAACTGCTAGCTAAGTCTAAGAGTATTTGGGAACTGCAACGGCCATCCAAAAACTCAAATCACAGTAAAGCCAACCCAAAGAACACAAATGAATCACCAAGTAATAAATCACTTGAGGTCTCTATGGGAACGCTCTAATCACCGAAAATAATGTAATAAAGAGGATCATTATAACATCCACTACTAAAAAGACGTTCATCCTCAAAAGTAAAGAGCCAAGAAGTACCTGAAGGCTCAAACAAGTGGGGAAACTACTCTCGCATCTCATGTTTGGTCTCTTAGTTAGCCTCCTTGAAAAGGTGATGCGTCCACCATACCTTAACAACAGAAATAGCTCTTGAATGAAATCTTCTCAGATATTTGGAAAAATAACATTTGACTCCTCCATGAAGGTCAAACGGTCATCCAACTGAATAGATTCATACCAGAGCATATGAGACTCATTAGGAACATACCGATAAATCATGAAACATGAAAATTGGATGAATAGGTGAAAATGCAAGAGGAAGGGTCAATTCATAAGCGTAATTGCAAATATCTAAAGAATCTCAAATGACCATATATACGTTGGGCTAAGCTTGCCACACCTCCCAAATATCATCACACTCTTCATGGGTGATATTCAAAGAAATACACGTTCACAAACTATGAATCTCAAAGGTTAGTGCTTATGGTCAGCATAACTCTTATTCCTACTCTGAGCTGACCTAATTCTATCCTAAATCACCCGAACTATATCCAAAGCCTTCGAAAGAAAATTAGTACAATGCTGCTTAGGCTCCAAATATTCAAATCAACAAACTAGAGTGCAAAAACACCTATCATATAAGGCCATGAATAGGGCCATCTTAAAATTTGACTGGTTGTTGTTGTTATTCGCAAACTCCACCAAGGCTAATAATAATTCCCACTGACCTCTAAAGTCCAATATACAAGCACTCATCATATCCCCAAAACATTAATAGTAAGCTCTAGCAACACATCAGTCTACAGATGGAAAGTTATGCTAAGATCAACACGGGTACCCAACTCCTCCTGCAGAATAGTCAACCAAATGCTCAAAGTGAACTGAGAAACCCAATCTAAAATAATGAACACATGCACCCCGTAAAGATGAACTACCTCCCGAATATAGACACAACCTAAACTTTTGGCGTTGAAAGAAGACTAAATGGGAGAAAGTGTTTTTACTTGGTCAATCCATAGTGACCCAAATCCTATTACCTCTAAAATTATGAGGCACACCTATAATAAAATCCATGGTGACGCTCTACTACTTAAACCCTGAAATGGATTATCTCTTAAATTCACCACCAGAATTTAAATGCTTGGCGTTCACCTATTGGAAACATAAGTAACGAGACACATAGTTCATAATATCTCTCCTCATTCCACTCTACCAATAATATTACCATAAAAATTATGATTCATCATCACGTTCATGTGCCTTACAAAGAATCAGCTGAATCGGGTCTCCAACCCTTGGAACACAAATACAACAATAGAATCTCAATACGCCATCATCATTCAAGGTGGCCTACCAGGAATCACATTGCAAAACCCAATCTTGGATAGCTACCAAGGCATCCTCCTCAAACTGATGACCACAAATCTGCTCCAATAAGGAAAATTGAACCCTAACATAGGTTAGAACCCTTTCAGAATCCAAAACATCGAGACAAATTATCTTATTGTCTAAAATATGGATGTCTAAAGCCAAAGGTCACTCTAAGACTGAAAGACTACCCATACTCATGGCCTTTCGACTCAAAGCATCCACTACCACATTGTTCTTGCACATATGGTATAAAATAGAGAGGTCATAGTCCTTTAAGAGCTCAATCAACCTATACTTTATCAAGTTAAGGTCCTTCTGGCTCATAATATTATACAATCATGTTATCGGTGTAGCTCTCACATTGTATCCCATAAAATTTAATTCCTCAAAGTCTTAAGCGCGAATACTACTGCCTCCAACTCAAAATAATGAGTGAAATTAGTTGCACTCATGCACCTTAAGTTGTCTCAAGGCATATGCAATCACATGTCCCTATTGCATAAACGCATAACAAAAGCTAACGCTGGATGCATCACAATATACTGTGAAGTCTATGCTCTCAACTAGGAAAGTCAAAACGGGAGCAATAGTAAGCAAGTCCTTGAGCATACAAAATCTTAACTCGCACTTATATAACCACTCAAAAGTAACATCAAGGCGAGTCAAATGATTCAAAGGAACTACAATTGACTAGAATTCCTTTATAAACCATCTATAGTATCTTGCTAATCCAATAAATATCTAAGTCTCACTCATTGATGTTGGCCTAGCCCAATCACGAACATTCTAAATCGTCACCAATTCCACTATAATGCCACCCTTGGACACCACGTTCCCCAAGAATGCTAAAGACTCAAGCAAAAATTACACTTTGAAAATTTGATATAAAGTCATTGATCTCTCAAATTCTCAAAACTTGCTAAAAAGTTGTTGGTGCAAGGATTCACAAGTGGCATGTACGAGTCGTCCATGGATTCATAGATCGTGGAACCCATTCATGGTTAACACTAAGGTATTGGTGTTTCAGGATGTGGGTTTACGTCTAGCTAATACAGGCCATAGAGGGAAGCATGGTCTGTACATGGAAATAATGGTTCGAGGAGTAAGGGTCCATGCATATGTTTGAGGCTCAAGGCTAAGAAGAGGTATACAAGCCATAAAAGGTTGAATAGATTATGTAAGGTTTTTGTGGTTCTTTGTCAGAGATGTGAACTTGCAGTTAGTGTTGTACAATCAGATACTACAATTCATAATTTATTATATGAACCATACATGGAGTCCTAGTTCTTTATAACAGTTCCATCATTAGGGTCATTAGGAATGAAAAGACTTAAAAGAATGAAGAAATAAAGACCAAAGGATCGCCGAGTCCACTTGGCGAGTTGCCGAAGGGTCTTACTTTGCCTTTTGTTCCAGTGTGCTGAGCCCTGAAGGAAAGGATCAAGTCGGTGGAAAAAGGGAGCAGTCGGCGTATCGTCGAGAAGTTCCGTGAAGCAGTACCATGTCTCCCAATGACCCAGAGCATGACGATGTTGAAGGATGGTGCAAGACGGCGATAAACTACACCAAAGGGCGAATCGCCGAGTTGATCGACAATTTTGACTAATGTCGCTGAATGATTCGCTGCAGCACAGATTTTTGAAAACTATAAATACTCGCTGAGAGTTGTAGTTTAGTATCATATTTTTAGTGTGGAACAAATTAATATAATTTTTAGTAATTTTTATTTTTTCTTTGAGTTTGAGAGGGTTTTGAAGACTTGAAGAAGAAGAGAGTTTCATCTCTAAGGATTTGGACTTGGGTCTCTTGGACTTTTCATTCTTGGCCTGTAACAAGACTTATATCTTCATACCCATTTGAATGAAATCTCATTTAGGTATAAATTTCTATCTCTTGATGTGTGGTTAAAAACCCCAATTCTTGGGGTGTGATTTAGCCAATATGGTTTAAGATTGTTGTTGGGTTTTGCTTGATGATAGATTATATGTAGTTTAATGGTGATTTTGTCTAGTAGTTGCGGATGAATTTAACAAATTTGAAGTTGCAAATACAAGTTTATTTATGTATTTTTGGCTTTCTCGAGAGAGAAGTCGCAAAACCAAGATTACTAGATTGATGGCCTAAGGAGTGGGTTGACATGAGGTTCAACTCGAGAGAGTGATCCCTAGTCTCATATCCTAACACTCAGCTCAAGAGAGTGAGTGGGGTAAGGCGTAGGCTGGTCTTCATGCGGCAAGTGGGCGTCCGAGAAGAACCCATTTGAAACGAGGTAAGTTGCTCGAGAGAGAATTTATTCGCACGTAAAGCTTAGCCTAGTCACTATTACTCTATAAATTTTCTATCGAAAACATGTACCCAATAATTTAGATTAACTCGTATTCCGGTCACATCCCAAGAATCCCCTCTTATTAATTAGAAATGTTTGTTTATTTTGTTGTTTGACTTACTAGTGACAAAAACCCCCATTTTTAATTGATACTATTGTGTCCCCCTTTAATTTACAATATTTTTAATCGTTAATGTCTTTAGCTACAAGTAATTAGAACAAATTTTATTTTTCTATTAATTTTCAAAACCACTACCTTGGGACTCGACCCCAACCGTTGGTTGGATTAATACTATTGCATGATCGTAAACACTTGCATTGGAAATTGTGTCGTTGATTACGCAAACATCAAAATGGCGCCGCTGCCGGGGAGTGGTGTTACTTGAAATTTTTTAGTTTAGTTTAGTTTTTGTTCTTCTTAGTTGTAGTCTATTTACCTAATTTTTAATTTTGTTTGTTTGCTGTGTGATTATTTCTGAAAGCACGAGTGTTAATGGTAGCAACGGTAGCCAGGTAGGTCACCAAGACGACATCAAAATCTCAACGATGTCCAAGAGCCCAACAACAATGGCCCGCATCTCATGGGAGGAGTTGGAGCCATTCGTGTACCCTCAATCGAGGGAAATGCAGTGTTGCAACTCTTGCAACTGAAAGGACTTTTCAACGGATTGGCTCATGAGGATCCTCACGAGCATCTTTGAAAATTTTGTAGATGTGTGTGGACCATTCTCGTTCAAAAACATCTCTCAGGAGTCGGTCCGGTTGAGGCTATTCCTTTCTCGTTGATGGGAGAGACTTGCAAGTGGCTAGCCGAGCTACTACGTGAATCCATCACTTCTTGGGAGGAGTTGGTAACCGCATTTCAAGTGCAATTTTTCCCTCCCTCAAAGATGATGTCACTTTGGGATAGCATCCAGAGCTTTAAATGTCTAGGAAGAGAACCTCTGCACGAAACCTGGTTACGGTTCAAAAATTTGGTGCTCCAACGCCCAACCCATGGTTTGCCTGATAACAGTATCGCTGACCAAATCTCGCTGGGAGGCTAAATGCAGCAGCCGTATGCAGTAGCAGCCCAGCTTAATATTTAAAGATAAACATTTAAAGTGGCCTCAAGGGCAACTAGAGTCTAGAACATAACAATTGAAATGAACAAGACTCATGAACTAATGTCTATCTATCTATGAAGCCTTTACTAACAATGATGGACGTTGGGAAAAGACCAACGTCATCCAAATAACAAAATTAAATGACTGACACTAAACAAGGGATCCTCTGGAAGCAAGGAGGCTCACAAACAACTCTGGAGCTCAACTAGATCAACGAAGTGCTAGATGTTGATCTTGGTTCCTTGTATCTGCATCTTAAAAGAGGTAAGACAAATGGCGTCAGTACATGGAATGTACGAGCATGTGAGGGAAAATCTAAATATGACATAAGCTTGAACTAGAGTTGAAGAAACCACTTACCTCGTCTCAACTCAACTCAACCTCATTTCAATATAAAGTAATATAAATAATGTTGTAGAAAAAAAAAAGCTTTTAAAACAATAGATAAAAACTCAATGTATTAGAAAATACAATATATACTCAGTTTGTATGCAAAAATATAAAGTAAACTCTGGTTGGGAGATTCTCTAACCGACAACCATCACTATGAGCTGTGTGACGATACAACGTCTAGGCCACGCTGCCAGAACTGTCCTATACTTTGTCGGAGTATAGAACTCTTTAACTAAGTGATCCACTAGTCTATGCTAAAAATCAATAAGGAATCATCTAAAAAGTATGACCCTTTCTGCTCACGTTGGCTACATGATTTATGGGTGCTGTGAGTTGTTAGAACTCTCCCCCATATCGTTGATCATACTAATCCCAAAAATATAACTGTAACATCCCGAATTTTCAGAACTCTTGTTTAACTCGTACCTTCGTGGAAAGACAATGAGGATGTGTAATAAATTAAGAATGATGTGGTATGTCATATTTTAAGTCTTCAATGTTTGTATCTCATGTTTTGAAGTTAGGTAAGTGGTGAAATAAAGGCTGGTGAAAGGTATCGTAAGTTCCTTTTTAAAGATTTCTCTGAAATTAGGGTCAATTGTCTTGGAGGTTTTCTCCCAATCTATAATAGGTTATGGGGCCTACGGCTTATCAAATCGAAGGTCTACGAGTCTAGTTTCAAATGCATCAAACCGTTTGTTCATACGACTTCACAATAGAGAGATATTCATGTTCTTGCGAGACTGCACAAGCATGCATGTTAGGTGGGCCCCCTAGGTCGGTGGAACCTTATAAGATAGCATCTTCTTCATTTTTCTTCATTCCAGCTCATAAGAAACCCACAAAAATCAGAGAATTACTCCTCAAATAATCCTTGTGTGTTCATAAACTCTTCTTGGCTCCTTATAAAAAATTTCCCTATGTCGCGAGCTCATTGTTTTGGTATAGTTTTCATGGTGAATTGAGTGGTGTAGCTCTGTGGAGGTTGTGGCAGCATGTTTTGTTTTTCAGTGGTTTGATTTTTATTCAAGTGTTTTGGGCGTGAAAAGAAAGGTAGGAACCATATTTTATCAGTTTATGGATACCTTAGGTCTTGGATAGTAATTTTAAAATAGGAATCCGTATCGATTGTCGAATTATCGTAGTAATTTTTGTCCTTAATTACTGATTGATTTTACTTTTATTTTAATATTGTAGTGGTGTGGACAGAGGCATTTTCAGCATAAATTATAAAGGAAAAGGTATGTTAAGGCTATTTCCTTCGTTCGGCATGTTTCCTTAGAGCTTGTGAGTGATATAATAGGGTAGTTAATGTTGGTGATCTTGTAGATGTAATTGTGAGTAGTTGGCTGATTGAGTGGTTATAAACCCTTATTTTTGGGATTCATAATCTGTTAAGAATGACTTGGAGACTATTCGTATATATTGTTTATAGCTAAATTGCTCACCTTTGGCCTATTCAATTGTTTGTTGTCGCCCTTGGGGCTATTTTCATTAGATGTTGAGCTATGATCTACCTATGGGGGCTATGATGTTGTCTAAGAAGACTATGTTACTGCCTAAGAGGGCTATGTATTGGCCACGGGGCTATATTGATGCTAAAGAATGTTATATGTTACCTATGGGGATATTTCGATGCCAAAAAGGGCTATGTGTAGCCTACAGGGCTATGTAGATGCAAAAGAGGGCTATGTGTAGCCCACAGAGCTATGATGTTGCCTAATAGGGATATACACTGCCTACGGGGCTATATCGTTGCAAAAAAGGGCTATGTGACTTCTTACAAATTAAAGATAAGGGGCTATCGATAGGGGTATGTAGATTGATTTGGCACCTTCTAGACTTATGGGGGCCTAGGTAGGTGGTGTGTTGTATGTACCTGCCGAGCTAATGGGGGCGTAGTTAGGTTGTTGTTTGATCATTTTTATATTTTTCAATTTAATAGTGGGTTAGCATGCTTATCTAAGTTTTGATTTCCGTACTTGATTCCTTTAGGTATATTATAATACTTGTTCATTTAGTCTATAGCCTTTCATACTCTGTACATTATTTCGTAATGACGCCCCATTTCCTGGGGGAGCTACATTTATGCATGCAGGTCCCGACATACGACCAAATAGACTTCCTCAGCAGCTGGATTGACTTCTATCTGATTGTCTAGAACCTTTCCTTCGGAGGTTCCAGAGTTGGGAGGTCTGTTAGCATTTGTTGTATATATTTTTATGGGTAGGCTGCGGCCTGTCCTGCCAATGTTTACCGCTTTTAGAGGCTTGCAAACTAGTGTGTGGGGTGTATAGCTACGTTAAGGCCATGCTGGCCTAGATTGTTGGTTTGCTGAAGCTTGTGAGGTGTTTGATGTATTGTCTTGATATATACCTGCTCTAAGTTTTTGTACAGAGATCATGGTGGCCTCGACGACCCAATCAGATTTTCTGTGCTAGTTAGCTATTTCTATATATGAACTCTTGGGAGTAGCTGTTTGTTCTATAGATCTATTGACAGGGGCCTTACCGGCCGTAGGCTTAGTTTTAAGCCAAGATATACTTGATTCTTTTCTTGATTGCATGTGGTTGCCATGCGCTAGTAACAAATGGTTCAACAAGGTTGGCTCGGGCTGAGTTTTTGCATTAGGAGACAGTTGCGTCCCTTGAGTTTAGGGCGTGACAAACTTGGTATCAGAGCAACGTCGTATCCTAGGGAGTCTGTAAGTTGTGTCTAGTAGAGTCTTGTTTATAAATGTGTTGTGCACCACATTCGATAATCAAGAAGCTACCGGGCATGTTAGAATGACTATCCTTCTTTTGCTCACCTCGTGCTATAGAGCAGTGTCTTAAGGGTTGAGGTTTCTGGCTTATAATTGATAATTGTATGGAGATAGAGATGGGTGACACAAGACTGACCACAACTAGGCAGGGGCTAGATACAACTACATGTGAGGGTACCAGCAAGGTACCACAGGTGGAGGTAGCTCATTGTGAGACCCACGGGGATACATCTTCTCAGGCCCCTATAGCTTCTCCACCGCTTCAGGAGACTTCGAGGGCTACATCACCCCCGACTCCACCAATATTACCACCTCTAGTTCTTCCTATTCCATCTGATTAGGATTTCAAAAGTGCGGTATGTATGTTACAACAGTTAGTAGCTACATAGCGCCAGCCAGTTGAACCAGATGTTGCCGGACATTTTGAAGGACCCGGAAGTTTGAGAGTTTCTGAATTTATTGTCGTGAATCCTCCATAATTTACAGGTACATATCGTAGAGAGTACCCTCAGTACTTTGTTGATCAGCTTCATAGGATCTTCAGAGTCATGCATGCCTCAACGACTGAATCAGCTGAGTTAGCAGCATTTTGATTGCGTGATGCTGCAGTATTGTGGTACGAAAATTGGGAGAGATCTAAGGGGAAAGATGCATCTCTACCCACTTGGGATAGCTTTACAGAAGCTTTCATAGATCACTATTTGCCTCGAGAGATTAGGGATGCCCGGGTGAACCAGTTTCTGAACTTCCGGTAGGGTAGCATGAGTGTCCAAGAGTACGGGCTGAGATTTGATTCATTGGCTAGATATGCACCAGCATTTGTTGACATGATGCATGGCAGGGTGCGTAGATTTTTGGGAGGGCTTGACTCACACTATATCGATGCTTGTTCTACCGCTACACTAGATGATAACATGGATATCTCGCGAATTCAAGCCTTTTCACAGGCCATAGAGGATCGTCGACATCTACAGTATATGAGTGAGAGGGTCGAGAGAGAGAGAGACAAAGAGACAAAAGAGGTCTAGGCCAGTTGGTTCATAGGGAGATTCTCAGGGTGGTCCCAAACCCCGATATTCTAGTAGGCCACCTAGACCTCCACCACACCAGTTCCATGGTAGTAGATTTGACCGTCAGGGACAGTGAGGCCTAGGTGAGGGTTCATGAGCTTCATGCTCTTAGCAACATAGGGGTTCAGGGTAGGCTAGCACAGCCCCATCGCATTGCGCTACTTGCCGTAGGATGCATTTCAAGAGGTGCAGGCAGGGTTCCAAAGGTTTTTATTCTTGTGGACATGAGGGGAATGTGTGGAGGAACTTCCCGACCATAGGTCAGGATGGTATAGGTCAGTCGACTGTGTCAGTAGTAGGTTCCTCCTCATAAGCACTGTCTACAGGGAATGGACCCCAAACTTCAGCAAGTAGAGACAGAGGTGGCGGCAGAGAGGGAACATCTAGTTCTGGTAGTGTCTAGAAGCGTACAGACAGGACTTAGAGTCATCACCAGATGTTGTGATAGGTGCATTAATTGTTTGCTCCCATTGTGTTTATGCTTTGATAGATCCTGGATCTACTCTGTCTTATGTTACTCCATTTATTGTGGGGAAGTTATGTATAGTAGTAGAGTCATTAGGTCAATCTTTTATTGTATCTACACTAATTGGTGAGTCTATTATTGCTAGAAGAGTCTATTGAGGTTGCACGGTAGAAATTATCCACCGTCAGACCTCTGTAGACCTGGTAGAGTTAGAGATGGTCGATTTCAATGTCATTATGGGTATGGACTAGTTAGCGTCTTGTTATGCTAATGTTGAGTGCCGAACAAAGATTGTTAGATTCCACTTTCCAGGAGAGGTAGTTCGGGATTGGAAAGGAAATACAGCAATGCCGAAAGGTAGGTTTATTTCCTATCTTAAGGCGAGGAGGATGATTACTAAGGGTGGTATTTACCATCTTGTTTGCGTTCATGATATAAATGCAGAACCACCGACTCTTCAGTCTATTCCAATAGTTAATGAGTTTCTAGATGTATTTCCAGATGAGCTCCCTGGTATCCCTCCAGAATAGTAAATTGATTTTGCTATCAATATGCTACTAGGTACACACCCATATCTATCCCTCCTTATAAAATGGATCCTGCTGAGCTGAAGGAGTTGAAGTATCAGCTGAAAGATTTGCTTGATAAAGGCTTTATCAGGCCCAGTGCTTCACCATGGGGTGCACCAGTATTATTTGTGAGAAAAAAAGATGGCTCACTGAGGATATGTATCGATTATCGACAGCTGAACAAGGCTACAATAAAGAATAGGTATCCCCTTCCGAGGAATGATGATTTGTTTGATCAACTACAAGGGGCTAAGTACTTCTCGAAGATTGATTTGAGATCAGATCAGGGTACCATCAGGTATGAGTTCGGGAGAAAGATATTCTGAAGACAACTTTTAGAACTAGATATGGGTATTTTGAGTTTTTGGTTATGTCTTTTGGATTGACCAATGGCCTAGTAGTGTTTATGAACATGATGAATAGCATATTCAGGTCGTATATAGATACTTTTGTGATTGTATATATTGATGATATTTTGGTCTATTCGCATTCAAAAGGTGAGCATGCAGATCATTTGCGAGCAGTCCTTCAGGTTCTTTGAGAGCAGGAACTTTACACAAAGTTCTATAAGTGTGAGTTCTAGTTGAGCTATGTGGCTTTCCTAGGCCATATTGTATCAGATGCGGGAATTATGGTTGATACACAGAAGATTGAGGCTATGAAGACTTGGCCTAGACCCACAACTCCGACAGAGGTTCATAGTTTCTTCGGGTTAGCTGGGTACTACATAAGGTTTGTAAAGGGATTTTCTTCACTTTCAGCTCCACTAACAAAGTTGACTCAGAAAACAGTTAAGTTTCAGTGGACTGAGGCTTGCGAGCATAGTTTCCAGGAGTAGAAAGATAGGTTGACATCAGCACCAGTCCTAGCCTTGTTGGAGGGTTCAGAGGGCTATACAGTGTACTGCTATGCTTTTAGTATTAGGTTAGGATGTGTTCTGATGAAACATGGTAAGGTAATCGCTTATGCTTCAAGGCAGTTGAAAAACATGAGAAGAACTACCCAACTCACGAGTTAGAGTTGGTTGCGGTTGTGCATGCACTGAAGATTTGGAGACACTATCTATATGGCATTCATTTGGACATTTTCACAGATCATAAGAGCCTTCAGTATATCTTTAGACCTAAGGAATTGAATCTTCGACAACGTCGATGGCTTGAGTTACTGAAAGACTACGACGTAGATATTTTATATCATCCAGGGAAGGCAAATGTTGTAGCTGATTCCCTCAGTCTTAGATCAATGGGAACTTTATCATATTTAGGTGATGAGAGGCGTGAATTAGCTCAAGAACTTCATCAATTAGCCAGCTTGGGAGTCAGATTAGAAGAGGTAAGTGATAGTGGGGTTAGAGCTCAGAATACAATTGTATCATCTTTAATCGTTGAAGTGAAGGCACGACAACATGAGGATCCCTACTTAGAGCAGCTCAGAGGCAAAGTTCATGATAAGGAGTCATTAGCCTTTGATATAGCAGTAGATGGAGTCCTCAGATATAGAGGATGACTATGTGTTCCAAATGTGGTAGGGCTTCGACAACAGATTATGGCAGAGGCACACCATTCTCAGTATTATATTCAACCAGGATCGACCAAGATGTACCATGAAATTAAATAAATTTATTGGTGGCACGGGACGAAGAAGGATGTTGCTGAGCTTGTGGCACATTGTCCTAACTGCAAACAGGTTAAGGTTGAGAACCAGAAGCCTGCTGGGCTTGTCAAGGAGATAGTTATTCCTTTGTGGAAGTGGGAGGTAATTAATATGGATTTTATTACGGGGTTACCTCGATCGCAATGTAGGTTTGACTCTATTTGGGTAATTGTTGATCGGTTAACAAAATCAACCCACTTCTTACCAGTTAAGACTACTTTCACAGCTGAAGATTATGCAGAGCTTTACTTCCTAGAGATTGTTAGGTTGCACGGCATCCCAATATCTATTATCTCGGATAGAGGAGCACAATTTACCGCTAACTTCTAGAAGTCTTTCCAGAAAGGAATAAGGACGCAAGTTAATCTCAGTACAACCTTTCACCCTCAGACAAATATCCAAGCTGAACGCAACATTTTAACACTTAGGGCATGCATGCTTGACTTTAATGGAAGTTGGGATGACCACTTACATCTTACTGAGTTTGCATATAACAATAGTTTTAATTCTAGCATCAAGATGGCACCTTATGAGGCTTTGTATGGTCGGAAATGCAGATCCCCTGTTTAATAGTTTGAGGTAGGTGCGTCAGGGTTGGTTGGACCCGACCTTGTACAACAGACAATGGAGCGGGTTAATCTCATTCGAGAAGGTTTATTGACTGTTCAAAGTCGCAAAAAGTAATACTCAGATGTACGACAAAGAGATTTAGAGTTTTTTTGGTGATGATTGGGTATTCTTAAAACTCTCACCTATGAAGGGTGTTATGAGATTTGGAAAGAAGGGTAAGCTTAGTCCAAGATTCATTGGGCCATACCGGATCCATCAGAGTATAGGACAAGTGGCTTATGAGTTAGAGTTGCCATTGGGGCTAGAATCGGTTCATCTAGTATTCCATATATCTATTCTATGGAAGTGCATAGGAGACCCTTCTAGTGTTATCCCTGTTGAGGATGTTCAGATCACAAAGGAGTTGTCCTATGAGGAAACTCAAGTTGCAATATTAGATCGACAGGCTCGAAGGTTGAGGACCAAATATGTGGCTTCTGTTAAAGTATTGTCGAGAAACAAAAATGGGGAGAAGGTGACATGGGAAGTCGAGGATGGCATGAGATCCAGATATCCTCAGTTGTTTTAGATCCCACAATGGTAAAAATATCAATCTTGATTAGCATAGTGAGGTTCCAGGGTATTATGGGTATAGAGGACACTTTGCCAAAATTTTGGAAACTAGAAAGGACTTAACCGTGTGGCTTAGATTTTTCATTCGAGGAAGAATGTTTCTAAGGGGGGAGGATTTAACACCCCGACTTTTCAGAACTCTTATTTAACTTGTAATTTCGTGGAAAGGCAAAGAGGGGTAGTAATAAATTAGGAATGATGTGGTATGTGATATTTTAAGTGTTCAAGGGTTGTATCTCAAGTTTTGAATTTAGGTAAGTGGCAAAATAAAAGTTGGTGAAAGTTATCGTAAGTTTCTTTTTAATGATTTCTCTAAAATTTGGGTCAAATGTCTCGATTGTTTTATCCCAATATATAAAAGGTTATGGGCCCCACAACCCTTCAAATTGAAGGTCTACGACTCTAGTTTGCAACACATCAAACTGTTTGTTCATACAACTTCAGAATAGAGAGATATTCTCGTTTTTACCAGATTGCACAAGCAGGCATGTGAGGTGGCTCCCCTAGGTCGGTGGAACCAAGTCGGCGATGAAAATGAGTAGTCGGTGGATCACCGAGTGATTTCGCGATGCCAAGATAGATTGCCCAAAGTTACATACCTTAAGGATGCTGAATGCTAAGACGAAAGGGCGATGGAAGAGACCAAAAAGCAGCTTGCCGAGTGGTTCAGCGACCCGAACTTACTTCACCGATTGACACTTCGCAACACATTTTTAGCGACTATAAATAAGTTTATGAACATTTCGTTTGATATCTTTTTTTACATCTAAGACATTATTATTAAGTTTTGAGCATCATGAGAGAGTTTCTCTAGTTTTTTCCTTAGCTTTGAGGGATTGAAGAAATTCATTTTTACAAAATTGAAAGTGGGTCTTTGAGATTCATCAAATTGGAACATTGTAAAGACAAACTCACTCTTACCCAGTTGATGGATAATCAATTCGATAACTATTTTTACCTTTTAAAAATGTCTAGCTAAAACCCCAATTCTTAGAGTGTGATTATGTGATTATGGGCTGATTTATCTTATGGGTATTGCTAATTGTTAGTTTAAGTTCTATTTAAAAGTGAGTTCAATCATTAATTATGGTTTAACTTAAGAATTGTAGTTGCGAATGCAGTTCTATGTTTGTGTTCTTAGATTGCTCGAGAGAGAGATTTCAGAACTAAGGTTTTTGATTGATGGTTTGTGGGTATTGGATTGATCTAGGTTTAGCTCGAGAGAGTAAATCCCAAACCCAATCCCACATATTTAGCTCAAAATAGTGAATTGATTAAGGAGCGGGCTGCTCTTAATTTGCATGCTTGTTGATGTTTGAGAGAAATCACTTGATTCGGGGTAATTGTTCTAGAGTAAATTACCTCCCTTATAGTCCAACGTACTCACTAATATCTAGTTGTTTACTAATAGTTGCATTTATCCATATGTCTATATTAGCCTATAATTGATCACATCCCAAGAATCCATCTCTATATTGTTAATTCGTATTGTTTGTGACTGTTTGTAGTTGTTAATCAAAACCAAAACCCCCCATTTGGCATTCGTGTCACCCCTTGATTTGAATGATGTCTTTATTCGATAATTTTTATTCCTATGATTGATTTGACCACATTTATACTTCCTAATTGAATTTGAAACACGTACCGCTCCCTGTGGGATTCGACCCCAACTCATTTAGTTGGGTTTTATAGTGATTTATTATCGTTGAACACCTAGAATTAGATGAGGTGTGCTTGAAACGTTAAATCAAAATGGCACCGCTACTGGGGATTGGTGTTTTTGAAATTCTTTTGGTGAAGTTGAATTGTGTCCTTGTTAGTCATAGTTGAATCCGCTTACTTGTAGTTTTGGTTTTTGTGTTGCTTGTTAAAATAGTGAAAATGAGCATATATGGTAACATTGATAACCAAGTGGGTCACCCTTTTTCGAAGATGATGATTCTTAGGGATACCATCCTAGATTTGAAGCACTTGGAAGGTGACACAATCCATGAGATGTGGCTGAGATTTAAGACACTATTGCTGCAGTTCCCAACTCATGGAATCCCAGATAAGATGCTGCTGGACTATTTCTGGAGAGGTCTTGGTCCTGTTAACAGTGGAGTGGTTTACCTACCTTCTCCGGGTGGTATAATGTGACAACCCTATACAATAGTATCCCAACTCCTTGATCGCATGACTAAGATTAACATGGAGACAGAGAGGGACCAGAATTTTGCCAAAATGTTGCCCCAGCTGAATCTCTTGGCCAAAAATATCATGGAATTTGAAGTGTTGTATAAAAAGAAATATAGGTACATTCTTCCTCATAAGCATTAAAATCCCATGGATCATGATGGATAGATAAAAGAGATACTCTCACGCATTCTCCACAAAGTCGAAGAACTTGACAGAGTATTGAAAGAGATAATAGAGAATGTCTCAATGCTAAATCAGATGATTGCTTCTCATTCCATATCTATTAAACTACTGGAGACCCAAATGGGCCATGTTTCGTCTCATCTCAACTCAAGACAACAAGGAGGGTTGGCTAGTGATACTATGGCGACACATAAGAATGAAGTTTGAGTGGGTACTTGCGTTGTGCCACGATGTTAACTAAGGCACTTCTTGGGACGTAACCCAAGTTTTTAATTCTTTGTTTTTTTTTGTTTTTGAATAATGGGTGTTGATTGTGCAGGTGAAAAAGTGGAATGTGTTTGAAAAATGTAGGTTGGCGGGCCAAGAGTCTAGTCGGCGACTCACCGAAGTGGTCGGCGAGCCCGACTTGGACCGTCGTTGGACTCAAGAAAATATCAAGTTGGAGTCTGTAAAACTCGGCGGGCCATTGGACAAATCAGTGACTCGTCGAACAGGTCGGCGAGCCCAACTTTGTCCACCATTTGGACCCCCAAGTTGATTGGAGGTCCTATAAAACTCGGTGAGGTAAGTAACTACTTGGCACATCACCAAGTACTTCAGCGAGGAGGACTAATATTTCCCAAAAGGCTGCGAACTGAAGGTTTTAAAAGGCCAAAAGTTTAAAATTTCAGACTCTTTCATATTCCCTCATTTTAGCCTCATACAATCACACCCGCACTCTAGATTTTCTAGATTTATGCATTTTTATCTCTTTTTTCTCGTTAATCTCGTGCTTGGAGTTAGATTTCATTGCTGCCTAACTTTTAAAACTCTTATTTCGGCATATTGGTTGGTTTTACGAACCCCGAACTCTTGAATAGCGGTTGAATTCGAATGTAATTGTTTAAATTGTATTGATGTGTGTTGGTCCTATACTCAAATCTTAGTTGTTGTGCTAGTTTGCCTATTTTAGTTTCGTAAATGTTCCTAAATTGCTTAAAATGTTGATTTCCTAAACTTTGTGCTTTAAAATTGAGCATAAATTATTGGGTTGCGGTAAACTATTGTTGAGTCTAGTTGGGTGAAGTCTAAGTAACCCCGATTGTGCTAAATGACATACTTTGCCAATGATGGAGCATTTGACGTCATTCATAAGGGCAAAAGTCGTCAAATGGCCAATTTTGGTCAAACTGGGGAAGTCTGAGTACCCTAGTGGCATGGGTCTAGTGGGTCTAAGCTTAATTGCGTGAGTGTGTCATTTGATTTTGTTTTCGGGGGCTGCGGGATTGATTTTGGGAAATGGGGTTGAAAATTGACACGTTGGGTAGTTTGGAGAGCTGGGTCGAGTTCATCGAACCATTCGGTGGTTCACCAAAGTCCACCTAGATCACCCTTAATTTCAAGTTTTGGCTAGATTAGAGTCTGTAACTTTTGGTGGGAAGCCTGAGCTCGCCGAGTTTACTCGGCGACTCATCGAAGGCCCCCATAGATTGCCCTTTTGCGCCCCTAACCGCTAAAACAAACTGTAAAATTCGGCGGGCCAGTCTGAGCTCACCGAGTGGTGTCAGTGATTCGCTGAACGGCCTCAAACATTGCCGACCTGCTTCTTTTCTGGGAAATTTTCAAGGCAGTCCTTTCGGAGGCTGATCTGGCTCGCCTAAGTGACTCGGCGACTCATCGATTGGTTCAACGAGTCTTTCTCCAACTTAAAATTCTGCAATTTTTCTTGAATTGTTTCTAATTTTTTCCGATGTGTTTTGCAGATATGGCTGGACCAAAAGTAGCAGGACGAGACATGCCACCTCGCAAGCTGGCAAAAGGAATCACTATCAATGAGGATGCAGCTGCATCCAAAACAAAGGCAACAAAACTTACTACCATAGGTGGGATAGGTAAAAGAAAGGGAAAGGCATCTGCTCCTGAGTCACCGTAGGTCAAATCTGACAGTGAGGGAGTTTACGCTACTCACCTCACCACTTTTGAGAGTGAGGGAGAGCACCAGGACCCTTAGGCTGACATTTGTAAGCCTGAGGATTATCAGCTGCAACTAACTCGGAGAGCTGAAATGCACTCCAAGAGGTTGAATGATCCATCTAGGATCCAGGTACCCCAGACCACCACTCCTCCTATTCAAGACCAAGTTATGGTCCCAGCACCACCCGCACAAGGTCCTCCTCCTCGATCTATGAATAAAATAAAGGCTGAGGGACTGAGGACCATCATTAAGGAGAAGAGGTTATCTATGAATGGAGTGATAGACTGGTACCCAGAGATATGGCCCACCATAAAGGCCCAAAAGGATCTTAAGTAGTAATTGCGGAATTATAGAAAACTTACAAGAAATTGACGTTTATTCCATAACTTCAAACATGGGAAATAGATTACAAGAAGGCTTTCAGAGTAGTAGAAATATGTCTAATATTTTCTGATGCCTTGAAATTAAAATGGAAGTCTCCTTATATAGGAGAAAGAGTAGGTGCCTTTACATCTTAGGACTACAAATGGAGGGCTAGGATGTTGCCGACAATAATGGAGGGACCTACTTCTTTTGCTAGAGTAGAAATAATGGAGAATATATTTTCTCGTAGTGGAAACATAGGGGGCCTACTTCTTTTTGACAAAGTGGCTGAGTGGGAATCTCCTTTTGCTAATGGAGATGTCTTCTTCTTATCTTCTGAGATAATGGAAACATCTTTTTCAAAGGTGTATTGTCTTGTAGCTTCTTATTGGATGCCAATTTGGAATAATGAAATGCCACTAATAGAAAAGTAATTTCGGCTTTGCCTCTACTTTTTTACAAGGGTCCTTTTCTTATTTGTAATCGGGGTCCATGTAAGCCAAAGCTAGTCCTTTGGGGTTACACATGTCTCTGTTATCGTCGTTGCTGCTTTCGGTGGAAGCTGCATCTTCAATCATTTTCATGATTTTCTTTTCATCATATTTATCAATATTATCCAAGGCATTCTTCAATTTTTTCTTGAGCTCTGCTTTAGACAATTTTCTTGACGATGGACTAGCCTTGTCTTGACACTGGACTTTAGGTTGTTTGGGAATCCAACCTTTAACCTGTATTTGTTTACACAAATAATGGATACGATCAATATTATTCTTGGAAAAATTCCAAGTAACAATATAAGATATCCTCTTTAGGATGTAATATTTGCATAATTTAATATGCTCTAGTAGGGTTGTGATTTCTTCTTTGACTTGAAACTCTTCAAATCGTCTGAGAAATTGCTGAGGAAGAACTTCTTTGGTTCCTCCAAATAGATTCCACCACTCATAGAACCATCTTGGAATAATGGCCTTAGCGATGTTTGGACTGTATTTAACAAACCAAGTATGTCTTGGCCTTGGGTAAAGGAAATTCATCCATGCCGACTTGTAGTCGTACCAATTGTAGGTCTGTGGCCTATGTGTCACTGATAGTTCAATAGGAGTGTGCAAATGGTCTGCAAACCACTCGAATGGATCCAAGATCTTCTTGATAGTAAACCTTGAATACTTGATAACAGCAGGGTCACTTTCGTCCCTGGAGTGTTCAATTTCTATTGAATATGTATCAATGAGAATGGCTTCATAAAACCGTCTTATTTTGAGTGGATTATCTGTATCCACAAAATTTGAATCCATGTAGCAAGGTCTGATCAGTTTTCCTGTATCAACATTGCCATATTCTTTGTTGAGTGCCATGATAGGCAAAATCTGTGAAGTAACAAAATCAAAAGTTTCATCTTTTGGTATTGGGGTAGGAGGAATGGTTTTGGTTAACTCTGGGTTAATAGCTTGGGCGAAAGACTCAGGGGTTTTCATGGCATATCTTTCCTTAGTTTGGATGTAAGAGCTTGAGGATGCTCCTTTGTCAAATGGTTTTGTTGGTCTAAGATTGATCAACTTTGGTTGGGGAGGACAAAGCAGCTTTGGAGGCTATGGTTGTGGAAGACAAGGTAGCCTGGGTACTCGGCTAGTGCTGTGAACTTATTTTGGAAAGGTAGTTCAGGCCTTTGTGGAGCTTCAACTTTTGCTGGGGCTAGTGGAGGATGGATAAATGGTCTAGCCATTTTTGCTTTGGGAAGGTTGTCTCCTTTGGAAGGAGTGACAGGCTTAAATGGCCTCATGTTTTCCCTGCAAGAATTCACGATTTAGGAAATGTGGTAGAGAATTATCTTCTCCTCTGATAAAATCGATTCTGAAATCAAAGCTAGATAGTAGAGCTTGTCATCTAGCAAATACTTGTTTTGAAACAAGATTTTTAACATCTTTTTGCAAGATTTGTTTAGCAGATTTACAATCTACTCTTAATAAAAATTCTTTATTGATAAGGTCATCTTGAAACTTAGTGATACATAGCACTATAGACGAAACTTCCTTTTTAACTGTTGAATAATTTTTTTAGCGGAATTCTAGGTTCCAGATATAAAACGAACAAGTTGCTTTGTAGATTCAAGATCTACTTTTTGTTTAAGGATTCCTCCATAACCTAGTTTAAGGATTCCTCCATAACCTACATCAGACGCATCAGTCTCAACAATAATAAATGCATCAGGGTTGGAGATTCCTAGACATGGAATATTTTGGACCAAAGCTTTGACACGAATGACAGCCTGGGTTTGTTCAGAACTCCAAGGAACTAGGTTTTTCTAAGTCTTTTATACAAAGGCTCACAAACATGTCTGACTTTAGGAATGAAATCAACAACGTAATTCAAGCTTCCTAAAAATCTTTGAAGTTGGGTTTTATCAGGAATTCCATTAGGAAATTTGGAAGAGAACTCAATGGCCCTGTAGATAGGTTTGTAAGAACCCTGATAATTATCATGTCCCAAAAACCTGATGGTAGTTTGAAAGAGTACCATTTTCTTGGCACTGACAACTAACCCATTATTCTTAACAATCTTGAAGAAGGTATTGAGATGTTTGAAATGAGAATCACTGTTCTCAGAGAAAATCAGCACATCATCTATATAGACAATAGACATATAAGAATAATCATTAAAAATGGAATTCATTATATTTTGGAATTCCGAAGGGGCGTTCTTGAGCCCAAAAGGTATTACATTACATGCATACTGTCCAAACGGGACGTCAAAAGCAGTTTTATATTTATCTTTTTCAGAAATTTGAATTTACCAAAACCCGATTTCATATCAAACTTGCTATAAACATTATCTTTAAAAGTCCTTTTCAAAAGGTCTAGTTTGTTAGGTATGGGATACCTGATCCATTTCAAAATGGAGTTTAAAGGTTTATAATTGATTACTAGTGTTGGTGCTCCTCTCTCTTTCCCCGCATTTTTATTAACGTTAAAAGCAAAACAACTCCAAGGTGATGTAGAAACCTTGATAATCTTATTTTTTAAAAGAGTGTCAATCTCTTTCTTACAAAATTTCATCATCTCGTGATTCATCTTAATGGGCCTTGCCTTAGTGGTAATAGTCTGTTCATTGAATCCTTCAATGTATGGTAAGTTAACAATATGTTTTTAGCTTTCCCAAAAAGCATTTGGAAAATCAGAACATATTTCTTGTTCAAAACTCTTTTGAAGATTGGCTATCTTAGTAACCATCTCCGGGGTTTTTAAAATCTGTTCGATTTTCTTAAGACAAATTTCATCCTTTAAAAAAGTGATATGTTGTGAAAGGTTATTAATACGAAAAACTATATTTTCTCTTATGAAATTACTTTCATCTTGAGAAAGAGTTTTGATAAAAGGAAAATGTAAATCTTTTCGAAGTATAGAAGTATTAATACCATTTAAATCATAAAATATGGTTTTATCTGAGTGATAAAAGGTATTCCAAGAATGATATCTTCATTGATATCCTCAATAATTACAAAATAATTTGTTAAACAAATGCCATTGTTGCAAATATGAGCTTTAGAAAGCTTATAATTAATTTTCAAAGGTTCTCCTGTAGTGGTGTATAATTTTGAAGTACTTTATTTGCAAATACTTCGTCGGAACTATACCTTTTACTATGCAGTTGCGATCTGCACCACTGTCAAGCAAAGCAATTTTGTTAATCACAAAATGTTTATTAACAACAATCTTAACAGGAATGTGATAACTCTGAGGTCTAATTGAAGAGATTACCGTTACTCCTAGAGCTACCGAGGTAGAACAATTATTACCGGTATTACTGCCTATTGGTTTAACCAAATGATCGTTGTTGATCGAGTCAATCTCATTATCTTGTGAATATTCATGGTCTGAATCTGGTTCCTGTAGAGTGGCCTTCTTGATGACCTGGTCTGTAAGGACATTCATTTCAAATTTTCCTAGTCGAGATTTAATATCTCTAATCTCTTCTTTGACACTTGATACTTCATGACGAAGATCGGATATGGAAGATTCAGAATAGCTATTTGAGCGACTCATGATTTTTTTCATGCTGAATGGTTCAACAATTAGACGGGATTTAGGTTTGTCCGTGTTGAGAATGATATTTTTGAGTTCTAGGAGGAAACGATTCAGCGATATGCTGAATAACATCAAAGAGAGCTTCTTTCGAAAGATCTGAAAGTACTCTAATATTTTGGGGCGTACTGTCGCAACAACAAAATGCTTCAGTACAAGTGCAATATTTTCCTAATTGGCTGGCATCTGATTCATAATCCAGACCAATGTCTTCATTATCGTTGTATTCATCATATGTACCTGAGGAATCAGAAAAAATTTCATCAAGAATAGCAAGGAGTTTACCCTTGGTTTCTTCATCAATGTTAAGAAGGTTGATCTTCTTCTTCTTGGTTTTAGAATGACATTCAATAGCATTATGGCCTGTCTTGCCACATGTCCAATAAACATCTGTTTTGGCATCTCTAGGCCTCTTGGACCTAGATTTATTTCTCCTAGGCCTGGTAGAATCATCTTGTCTTTGAGATTTCTTCCGATGAGACTTTTTTTTTGTCCTTTTTAACTTTATCAGGGGAAATGATAAAACCAAAGTCTCGACAAAAACTTCCATGTTCTCTCCTAGAAGATGACTATTCTTTCTTAAGTTGGTGCTTAAGTTTAATGTCTGGAGAGTTCAAGCCCTACAATGTTGATGGTGCTTACCAAATCGCCATATGTTAGATTGTTGTAAGGAATACGACCATCATTGGGATCCTGAATCTTTGTCCTTACTTTATCAGCAAAGAGAGGAGGTAGACCGTTGATGAAGCGTTCCTTCCAAAAATCCAAATGACAATCTGGATGAATCATGACCTTGCTGAGAAAGGCGCGTTTGTAATGAATAAAATTGTCTAAATTTGGAAAGCTGAGATTTTTCAGGATTTGAAGACTCCTATCCTGAAATATCTTTGGTTCGCCAATGAAATGCTTAGCAATATGATAAAGGAGAGTAGCACATGCATCTTCTCTAGTAACTTGAGAAGTAGATTAAGTGCTTCCTTCAGTTTTAACAACTGTTTCTGTTGCTATGGCATTGATGATGAGATGCTTGGTCTCGTTGTTGCAGTAGTTGTCCCATTAATATTTTAACATACCGGTGAAACCTGCAGCAATCATAGTAGCAGCTTCCCTATCTGCAGAACCTCGCATTTTATATGCGGTGATGGCGACTCCCATTTTATGGAGCTTTTTGTAGATCTGATGTTCTGCAAGACCATCAATGTTCCATTCAGTAATGCTTCTTCCTTCATGAGAAGAAGTAGATAAGAATGTGTTTTCCTCATACTGCAAATCTGGGAAAAAGGGTTTGTTGTGGTAATTTTTCATGTTATGAACACGACCATTGGATAGTTTTTGTAGTAGAATAAATTTCTCTTGAAGGGTAGAAACCTTTTTTGGGTTTTTTCCTCTTTTGTGGAAACTTTGAAATTGTTAAGTTGTTCATTGATTTTATCAATGATATTTCCGATGACTTCAAAGGTGTCAGACAATTTAGGGAATTTTTCTTTGGAAAATTTGGGGAGTTTGAATCCTGGATTGGGTTCAATATTATGGTTTGATGAAGTAGAAGCCGGAGTTGGTCTTCTACTAAGAGTAGGTTTTGTATCTTCTATTTGTCTAGACATAACCTGAAGAATTTGGTTTGAGTAGTTGTTTTGTTCTACTACTCGATCAATGTCTGCAACAGTGAGTAAGGCATTAGCCTTCTCACTTTTCTCTTTGAAAGGAGAAGCTTTGATTACTGTACCTGCGACAGGGATGTTAATTCCTTCAAGTGGAGGAGTAATAGATTGAACCATCTTATTGGGAGTAGTATACCATTTGTTAATGATAACTTGTAATGACTCAGTTGAATTTTCAATCCTACCAGTCCTTTCAAACCATTTAAAGAATTTGATTTCACAACCAATTCTTCTCATATCAGCTATCCACAAATCTCTAAAGGATTCTCTTTGGGGAAGGATAAAGGTTGTAACATACTAGTTTCTCTTTACTTGATTATCCAGATGAGTCCATTGCTCATGCAATATGTCTGGATTTGGCTCGAAGGTTTTACCTGTCTTAAGCATTCCAAGCCATGCAGGTTTTTCTTCCGGTGGTTCCATCTCACTTGCTAAGGGGCTGCCTGGAAGATCCTGATAAAATACTTTAGGAATGTCTCCTGAAAAGTCTACTCCTGTGACTTTACCTTTGCTGTTGTCAACAACAGATATAGTCTCGTCCTCTGCTTCCTCCGGGTTTTTTGAAGAAGAAGGTGGCCTGGGAACGAGTCTTGAGGGACACGAAGTGGAAGGACTGGACCAGGATGACCTTCGATACGAGGAAGATCTCCTAACATAATTGTCAAGATATTTGAGTTCGATTGACCCATCGGGAAACTGAACGACTCTTTAAATCTGAGATCTTTCAGAATGAGACGCAAAAGGTTGAGTTATGTTTTCAAAACGCCAATCATTACTAGAGAGTATATCTTTCCATTTGAGGAGACGGGGAACAAAGATAGAACTATGTTCATGGTTGGCTTCCATAAGCATAGTCTCACCTTTCAGACTTTCATTGCAAGCTTTAGGAGCAAGAATGGTTTTCATAAGCCCATAATAAATGCGATAAATAATAGCTATCTCGCGAGTATTGTCTTAACTATTCAGATTTTTGGTTTTGACGTTAAAAGTCAAAAAATCCATGACATTAGGATCATTAATGTCAAGAGAAAAGTTAGGATAACAATTAAAGTAAACTGACCCATCAGCTAGGTTAATCTGCAAAACTCCTAACAGAGAATCATCAAAATTCAAAAATCTGCCGTCTCGAAGGATGACAAAATAAAAAATATCAAGTCCTTCTCTAAATAAAGGCTTAACAACAACTTGCACTAAACCAATATGCAAATAATTAAATGCAGATTTATAATGATTAATATCATTTTCTTTAAGCAGGCGAATAACTTCTAAAGAGTTATTAATAGCAATAATAGATTAACAAGTCTTAATATTATGACGAGTAATCCAACTGAAATTACCTAATTGGTAAATCTTTTAAAAAGGTTCTTCTGGTATACTCCAGTTTTGTAAATCATTTTCTATAATTTCGCAATTATTACTTAAGATCCTTTTGTGGTATCAGAGCCATGTTGGCAGTATACGTACTTAGTATGAGCAACTAAGTATATATACTGTCTAAGGCATGGCAAAATTATTTTAATGTAGCATTTTAATAATTTGTGACATGCTGTTTGTATGTATAAGGTTATTATTATATATATATCATGTTCCAATATACTATTTCTATACTTGGTGTTGAGGTATTCGTTCTTCCCCTATGAGTATGAGGTAATCAAATAATACCCGGTTCGTACGTTGGTCAGCTGTAATTGTAAGGTCGTTTTAGCCTCCGGGCATTTAGACCTGTTGATGGTGGTCCTGAGTCCTTTTTTTGGACAGCCTACATATCCTTGTTATAAGGAAATCAAGTCACTTGTGTCATTCCCCGATCCTACACCTTGAACGTGGTCGGCACTCGAGAACCATTGCTGGTCCCAAGTGAACCCTTGGCCTGACTTAACTCTTAGCGGAAGACTTAGTTATAATTAGTATGAACTCAAAAGCATAACTTTACTCAATGTCTCAAACGCAAACTCAAAATATTTAAAGATAAACATTCAACGTGACCTCAAGGGCAACTAGAGTCTAGAACCTAACAATTGAAATGAACAAGACTCATGAACTAACGTCTATCTATCTATGAAACCTGTACTAACTACGATGGACGTTGGGACAAGACCCACGTCATCCAAATAACAAAATTAAATGACTGACACTAAACAAGGGATCCTCTGGAAACAAGGAGGCTCACAAACAACTCTGGATCAACGAAACGCTAGATGTTGATCCTAGTTCCATGTATCATCATATTAAAAGAGGTAAATTAAATGGCGTCAGTACATGGAATGTACGAGCATGTGAGGAGAAATCTAAACATGACATAAGCTTGAACTAGAGTTGAAGAAACCACTTACCTCGTCTCAACTCAACTCAACCTCATTTCAATATAAAGCATTATAAATAATGTTGTAGAAAAAAAAAATTAAAAAATAGATAACAACTCAATGTATTAGAAAATACAATATAAACTCAGTCTGTATGCAAAAATACAAAGTATACTATGGTTGGGAGATTCTCTAATCGACAACCATCACTATGAGTTGTGTGATGATACAACATCTAACCCACGCTGCCAAAACTGTCCTATACTTTGTCGGGGTATAGAACTCTTTATATAAGTGGATCCACTAGTCTATGCTAAAAATCAATAAGGAATCATCTAAAAAGTATGACACTTTCTGCTCACGTTGGCTACATGATTTATGGGGGCTGTGAGTTGTTAGAACTCTCCCCCATATCATTGATCATACTAATCCCAAAATATAACTATAACACCCCGAATTTTTAGAACTCTTATTTAACTCGTACCTTCGTGGAAAGACAATGAGGGTGTGTAATAAATTAAGAATGATGTTGTATGTCATATTTTAAGTCTTCAATGTTTGTATCTCAAGTTTTGAAATTAGGTAAGTGGCGAAATAAAAGTTGGCAAAAAGGTATCGTAAGTTCCTTTTTAAATATTTCTCTGAAATTAGGGTCAATTGTCTCAGAGATTTTCTCCCAATCTATAATACGTTATGGGGCCTATAACTTATCAAATTGAAGGTCTACGAGTCTAGTTTCCAACGCATCAAACCGTTTGTTCATAGGACTTCACAATAGAGAGATATTCACGTTTTTGCGAGACTGCACAAGAAGGCATGTGAGGTGGGCCCCCTAGGTCGGTGGAACCATATAAGATAGCATCTTTTTCAGTTTTATTCATTCCAGCTCGTAAGAAACCCACAAAATTCAGAGAATTACTCCTCAAATCATCCTTGTGTGTTCATAAACTCTTCTTGGCTCCTTATAAAAAATTTCCCTATGTCGCAAGCTCATCGTTTTGGTATAGTTTTCATGGTGAATTGAGCGGTGTAGTTCTGTGGAGGTTGTGGCAGCATGTTTTGTTTTTTAGTGGTTTGATTTTTATTCAAGTGTTTTGGGCCTGAAAAGAAAGGTAGGAACCATCTTTTATCAGTTTATGGATACCTTAGGTCTTGGATAGTAATTTTACAATAGGAATCCGTATCGATTGTCGAATTGTCGTAGTGATTTTTGTCCTTAATTATTGATTGATTTTACTTTTTTTTTAGTATTGTAGTGATGTCGACAGAGGTATTTTCAGCATTAATTATAAAGGAAAAGGTATGTTAAGGCTATTCCCTTCGTTCGACATGTTTTCTTAGAGCTTGTGAGTGATATAATAGGGTAGTTAATGTTGGTGATCTTGTAGATGTAATTGTGAGTAGTTGGCTGATTGAGTGGTTATAAACCCTTATTTTTGGGATTCATAATCTGTTAAGAATGACTTGGAGACTATTGATATATAATGTTTATAGCTAAATTGCTCGCCTTTAGCCTATTCAATTGTTTATTATCGCCCTTAGGGCTATTTTCGTAAGCTGTTGAGCTATGATCTGTCTATGGGGGCTATGATGTTGTATAAGAGGACTATGTTACTGCCTAAGAGGACTATGTGTTTCCCACGGGGCTATATTGATGCCAAAGAGTGTTATATGTTACATACGGGGTTATTTCGACGCGAAAAAGGGCTATGTGTAGCCTACAGGGCTATGTTGATACAAAAGAGGGCTATGTGCATCCCACAGAGCAATGATGTTTCCTAAGAGGGATATGCACTGCCTACATGGATATATCGTTGCCAAAAAAGGCTATGTGACTTCTTACAAATTAAACACATGGGGCTACCGATAGGGGTATGTAGATTGATTTGGCACCTTCTGGACTTGTGGGGACCTAGGTAGGTGGTGTGTTGTATGTACCTGCTGAGCTTATGGAGGCTTGGTTAGGTTGTTGTTTGATCATTTTTATATATTTCAATTTATTAGTGGGTTAGCATGCTTATCTAAGTTTTGATTTCCGTACCTTTTTGTTTTTGGTATATTATGATACTTGTTCATTTAGTCTATAGCCTTTCATACTCTGTACATTATTTCGTAATAACGCCCCATTTCCTTGGGGCACTTCATTCATGCATACAGGTTCCGACAGACGACTAAATAAGCTTCCTCAGCAGCTGGATTGACTTCTATCTGCTTGGCTAGTAGCTTTCCTCCCGAGCTGTCAGAGTTGGGAGGACTGTTAGCTTTTGTTGTATATATTTTTATGTGTAGGCTGCGGCCTGTCCCGCCAATATTTACTGCTCTTAGAGTCTTGCAGACTAGTGTGTGGGGTGTATTGCTACGTTAAGGCCATGCTGTCCTAGTTTGTTGGTTTGTTGAAGCTTGTGAGGTGTTTGATGTATTGTCTTGATATATACCTGCTTTATGTTTTTGTATAGAGATCATGGTGGTCTCTACGGCCCAATCAGATTTTTTGTGCTAGTTGGCTATTTCTTTATATGAACTCTTGGGAGTAACTGTTTCTTTTATAGATCTGTTGACTGGGGCCTTACCGGCCGAGGGTTTAGTTTTAAACCAAGATATACTTGTTTCTTTTCTTGATTGCATGTGGTTGCCATGCGCTAGTAACAAATGGTTCAACAGGGTTAGCTCGGTCTGAGTTTTTGCATTAGGAGCCAGTTGCATCCCTTGAGTTTAGGGCGTGACAAACTTGGTATCAGAGCAACATCGTATCTTAGGGATTCTGTAAGTCGTGTCTAGTAGAGTCTTGTTTATAAATGTGTTGTGCACCACATTCGATAAGCAAGAAGCTACCGGGCATGTTAGAATGAATATCTTTCTTTTGCTCACCTCGTGCTATAGAGTAGTAAGGGTTGTGGTTTCTCGCTTATTAATTGATAATTGTATGGAGATAGAGATGGGTGACACAAGACTGACCACAGCTAGCCAGGGACTAGACACAACTACAGGTGAGGGTACCAGCAAGGTACCACAGGTGGAGGTAGCCCATTGTGAGACCCAGGGGGATACATCTTCTCAGGCCCCTATAGCTTCTCCACCGCTTCAGGAGCCTTTGAGGGCTACATCACCCCCGACTCCACCAATATTACCACCTCTAGTTCTTCCTATTCCATCTGATTAGGATTTCAAGAGTGCGGTATGTATGTTACAACAGTTAGTAGCTACACAAAGCCAACCAGTTGCGCCAGATGTTGCCGGACATTCTGAAAGGCCCGAAAGTTTGAGAGTTTGTGAATTTATTCCCTTGAATCCTCCACATTTACAGGTACAGATCTCATAGAAGACCCTCAGTACTTTGTTGATCAGCTTCATAGGATCTTCAGAGTCATGCATGCCTAAACGACTGAATCAGCTGAATTAGCATCATTTCGATAGCGTGATGTTGCAGTATTGTGGTACAAAAGTTGGGAGAGATCTAGGGGGAAAAATGCATCTCTACGCACTTGGGATAGCTCTACAGAAGCTTTCATAGATCACTATTTGCCTAGAGAGATTTGGGATGCCCGAGTGGACCAGTTTCTGAACCTCCGACAGGGTAGCCTGAGTGTCCAAGAGTACGGGCTGAGATTTGATGCATTCGCCAGATATGCACCAGCATTCTAGTAGGACACCTAGACCTCCACCACACCAGTTCCAGGGTAGTAGATTTGACCGTCAGGGACAGTGAGGCCTAGGTGAGGGTTCACGAGCATCAGACTCTTAACAACAGAGGGTTCAGGCTAGGCTAGGACAGCCCCATCGCGTTGCGCTATGTGACATAGGATGCATTTCGGGAGGTGCAGGTGGGTTACACATGTTTTTATTCTTAATGACATGAGGGGCATCTGTGGAGGAACTTCCCGACCATAGGTCAGTCGACCATGTCAATAGTAGGTTCCTCCTCATCAACGCTGCCTATAGGGAATGGACCCCAAACTTCAGCAAGTAGAGGCAGAGGTGGAGGTAGAGAGGGAGCATCTAGTTCTGGTAGTGGCCAGAACCGTACATATTCACTAGCCGGCTGACAGGACTTAGAGTCATCACTAGACGTTATGACAGGTGCATTAATTATTTGCTCCCATTGTGTTTATGCTTTGATAGATCCTGCATCTACTCTGTCTTATGTTACTCCATTTATAGCGGGGAAGTTATGTATAGTAGTAGAGTCATTAGGCAAACCTTTTATTGTATCTACACCAATTGGTGAGTCTATTATTGCTAGGAGAGTCTATCGAGGTTGCACGGTAGAAATTATCCACCATCAGAACTCTGTAGACTTGGTAGAGTTAGAGATGGTTGATTTCGATGTCATTATGGGTATGGAGTAGTTAGCGTCTTGTTATGTTAATGTTGAGTGTCGAACAAAGATTGTTAGATTCCACTTTCCAGGAGAGGCTGTTAGGGACTAGAAAGGCAATACAACAATGTCGAAAGGTAGGGTTATTTCCTATATTAAGGCGAGGAGGATGATTACTAAGGGTTGTATTTACCAACTTGTTTGCGTTAACGATATAGATGCAGAATCACCGACTCTTCAGTCTAATCCAATAGTTAACGAGTGTCTAGATGTATTTAATTTCCAGATGAGATTCCTGGTATCCCTCCAGAATGGTAAATTGATTTTGCTATTGATATGCTACCAGGTACACAACCTATATCTATCCCTCCTTATAGAATGGCTCCTTCTGAGCTGAAGGATCAGCTGAAAGATTTGCTTGATAAAGGCTTTATATCAGGCCCAGTGCTTCACCATGGGATGCACCAGTATTATTTGTGAGAAAAATGATGGCTCGCTAAGGATGTGTATCAATTATCGACAGCTGAACAAGGCTACAATAAAGAATAGGTATCCCCTTCCGAGGATTGATGACTTGTTTAATCAACTAAAGGTGCTAAGTACTTCTCAAAGATTGATTTGAGATCAGATCAGGGTAAAATTAGGTATGAGTTCGGGAGAAAGATATTCAGAAGACAACTTTTAGAACTAGATATGGGTATTTTGAGTTTTTGGTTATGTCTTTTGGATTGACCAATGGCCCAACAATGTTTATGAACATGATGAATAGCATATTCAGGTTGTATCTAGATACTTTTGTGATTGTATTTATTGATGATATTTTGGTCTATTCGCATTCAAAAGTTGAGCAAGCATATTCATTTGCGAGCAGTCCTTCAGGTTCTTCGAGAGTAGGAACTTTACATAAAGTTCTATAAATGTGAGTTCTGGTTGAGCTCTGTGGCTTTCCTAGGCCAAATTGTATCAGATGCAGGAATTATGGTTGATACATAGAAGATTGAGGTCGTGAAGACTTGGCCTAGACCCACAACTCCGACAGAGGTTCATAGTTTCTTAGGGTTAGCTGGGTACTACAAAAGGTTTGTAGAGGGATTTTCTTCACTTTCAGCACCACTAACAAAGCTGACTCAGAAAACAGTTAAGTTTCAGTGGACTCAGGCTTGCGAGCATAGTTTCCAGGAGCAGAATGATAGGTTGATATCAGCACCAGTCCTAGCCTTGCTGATGGGTTCATAGGGCTATACAGTGTACTGTGACACTTCTAGTATTAGGTTAGGATGTGTTCTGATGCAACATGGTAAGGTGATCGCATATGCTTCAAGGCAGTTGAAAAAAATGAGAAGAACTACCCAACTCACGACTTAGAGTTGGTTGCGGTTGTGCATGCACTTAAGATTTGGAGACACTATCTATATGGCATTCATGTGGACATTTTCACAGATCACAAGAGCCTTCAGTATATCTTTAGACATAAGGAATTGAATCTTCGACAACGTCGATGGCTTGAGTTACTGAAAGACTACGACGTAGATATTTTATATCATCCAAGGAAGGAAAATGTTGTAGCTGATGCCCTCATTCGTAGATCAATGGGAATTTTATCATATTTAGGTGATGAGAGGCATGAATTAGCTCGAGAACTTCATCAATTAGACAGCTTGGGAGTCAAATTAGAAGAGGCAAGTGATAGTGGGGTCAGAGTTCAGAACACAATTGTATCATCTTTAATCGTTGATGTGAAGGCATGACAACATGAGGATCCCTATGTAGAGCATCTCAGAGGCAAAGTTCATGATAAGGAGTCATTAGCCTTTGATATAGCAGTAGATGGATTCTTCCGATATAGACGATGACTATGTGTTCCAAATGTGGTACGGCTTCGACAACAGATTATGGCATAGGCACACCATTCCCGGTCTTATATTCATCTAGGATCGACGAAGATGTACCATGAAATTAAATAAATATATTAGTGGCACGGGATAAAGAAGGATGTTGATGAGCTTGTGACACATTGTCCTAACTGCCAACAGGTTAAGGTTGAGAACCAAAAGCCTGTTGGGTTGGTCAAGGAGATATATATTCCTTAGTGGAAGTGGGAGGTAATTAATATGGATTTTATTACGGGGTTACCTCGATCACGGTGTAAGTTTGACTCTATTTGGGTAATTGTTGATTGGTTCACAAAATCATCCCACTTCTTACCAGTCAAGACTACTTTCACATCTGAAGATTATGCAGAGCTTTACTTCCGAGAGATTGTTAGGTTGCACAACATCCCAATATCTATTATCTCGAATAGAGTAGCACAATTTATCGCTAACTTCTGGAAGTCTTTCCAGAAAGGATTAGGGACGCAAGTTAATCTCAGTACAACCTTTCACCCTTAGACAGATAGCCAAGCTGAACGCACCATTTTAACACTTAAGGACATGCTTAGGGCATGCATGCTGGACTTTAATGGAAGTTGGGATGACCACTTACCTCTTACTGAGTTTGCATATAACAATAGTTCTCATTCTAGCATCAAGATGGCACCTTATGAGGCTTTGTACGGTCGGAAATGCAGATCCCCTATTGGCTAGTTTGAGGTAGGTACATCAGGGTTGGTTGGACCCGACCTTGAACAACAGACAATGAAGCGGGTTAATCTCATCCGAGGACATTTATTGACTGCTCAAAGTCACAAAAAGTCATACTCAGATGTACGGCGAAGAGGTTTAGAGTTTTTTTTGTTGATGAGTGGGTATTCTTAAAAGTCTCACTTATGAAGGGTGTTATGTGATTTTGAAAGAAGGGAAAGCTTAGTCCAAGATTTATTGGGCTATACCAGATTCTTCAGAGGATAGGACAAGTGGCTTATGAGTTAGAGTTGCCATCAGGGCTAGAATCGGTTCATCCGATATTCCATATATCGATGTTATGGAAGTGCATAGGAGACCCTTCTAGAGTTATCCCTGCTGAGGATGTTCAGATCACAAAGGAGTTGTCCTATGAGGAAACTCAAGTTGCAATATTAGATCGACAGGCTCGAAGGTTAAGGACCAAAGATGTGGCTTCTGTTAAAGTATTGTGGAGAAAGAAAAATAGGGAAGAGGTCACATGGGAAGTCAAGGATGGCATGAAATCCAGATATCCTCAGTTGTTTTAGATACCACAATGGTAAAAATATCAATCTTGATTAGCATAGTGAGGTTCCAGGATATTATGGGTATAGAGGACACTTTGCCAAAATTTTGGAAACTTGGAAGGACTTAATCGTGTGGCTTAGATTTTTCATTCGAGGACGAATGTTTCTAAGGGGTGAGGATTTAATACCCCGACTTTTCAGAATTCTTATTTAACTCATACCTTTGTGGAAAGGCAAAAAGGGTGAGTAATAAATTAGGAATGATGTGGTATGTCATAATTTAAGTGTTCAAGGGTTGTATCTCAAGTTTTGAAGTTAGGTAAGTGGCAAAATAAAAGTTGGCGAAAGTTATCGTAAGTTCCTTTTTAATGATTTCTCTAAAATTTGGGTCAAATGTCTCTATGGTTTTCTCCCAATCTATAAAGAGTTATGGGACCCACAACCCATCAAATTGAAGGTGTAGACTCTAGTTTGCAACACATCAAACTTTTGTTCATACGACTTCATAATAGAGAAATATTCTCATTTTTACGAGATTGCATAAGCAGGCATGTGAGGTGGCTCCCCTAGGTCGGTGGAACCTTATAAGATAATATCTTCTTCATTTTTCTTCATTCCAGCTCGTTATAAACCCACAAAAATCAGAGAATTACTCAAATCATCCTTGTGTGTTCATGATCTCTTCTTGGCTCCTGATAAAAAATTTCCCTACGTCGCGAGCTCGTCGTTTTGGTATAGTTTTCATGGTGAATTGAGTGGTGTAGCTCCATGGAGGTTGTGGCAGTAGGGTTTATTTTCAGTGGTTTGATTTTTATTCTAGTGGTTTGGTATAGTTTTCATGGTGAAATGAAATTACTCTAGATAGACTAAGGGTGGTAACATCTAATACATAGCTTAACACTCAATATGTAAAGTAATAGAACATTTAAATCTAAAAGTAAATTCCAAGAAAAGAATTAGTACCTTAATTTGGAATTTCTCTTGACTTAAAGAGATGTGGGTATCTCTTCTGCATATCTTTCTCAACCTTCCAATTAGCTTCCTCAACAAACTGCTTCCTCCATAAGACCTTGACTGATGCTACCTCTTTGTTTCTCAACTTGCAAACCTAACGATCTAAAATCTGAATGGGAATTTCCTCATAAGATAAGCTTCCTTAATACCAATGTCTTTATTCGGTATAATAAGTGAAGGATCACCTCTATACTTCCTTAACATTGAAATGTGAAACACCGAATGGACTGCTGCTAATTCTGATGATAGCTCCAATTCATAGGCTACATTGCCAATCCTTTTGGATATCTATAAGGACCAATATATCGGGGACTCAACTTCCCCTTCTTTCCAAACCTCATAAACCCTTTCTGGGTGACACCTTCACGTAAACTCAATCAACTATCTCAAACTCTAAGTCTCTTCTCCTAACATCTGTATAGGATTTCTGATGACTCTGTGCTATTTTCAACATTTCTTGAATAGTCTTCACATTCTCCATAGCTTGATGAACCAAGTCTGGTCCTATCAACCCAGCCTCACCAACCTCAAACCATCCAATAGGAGATCTACATCTTCTCCCAGAAAGAGCGCCATAGGAAGCCATCTGGATGCTAGAGTGATAATTGTTATTGCAAGCAAACTCGATGAGAGGTAAGTGATCATACCAATTACCTTTCAAATCAATCACACATGCCCTCAACATATCCTCTAAAGTCTTAATTGTATGTTCTGCTTGACCATCAGTCTAAGGATGAAAAGCAGTACTCAAATTTACCTTGGAACCCAAACCTTTCTGGAAAGACTTCCAAATTGTCCGGTGTATTGCACACCTCTATCCGGAATAATAGAGACCGGAACTCCATGAAGTCTGACTATCTCTTGAATATATAATTTATAATGATCTTCTTCTAAAAATGTGGTCCTTACCAGTAAGAAATGGGATGATTTAGTCATTCGATCTACAATCACCTAAACCGAATCATTCTGCCTGTGAGACCGTGGTAAACTAGTAATAAAATCCATATTGATTATCTCCCACTTCCATTTCAGAAGCTCTATATTGTGAGCCATACCACTGGGCCTCTAGTGGTCTACCTTGACTTGTTGGCAATTCGGACACTTAGCAACAAACTTTGCAATGCTCCTCTTCATAATACTCCACCAATAGACTTCTCTCAATTTGCGATACATCTTTGTTGAACCCTTATTGATAGAATATCTGGAGCTCTGAACTTCCTCCATGATCCTATCTTGAAGTCCATCCACCTTTGGTACACATAATCTACCTTGATACATCAACACTTCATCTCCCCATTGTTCAAAAGCCATCACTTTCTTCTTATGAACATTTGCCTTTAATTAAAGTATAATGGGATCTTTGTTTTGTTTCTCTTTCACTTCAGACACTAACGATGATTCAGCCCCATTCATCACCACTTCTCCTCCTTCATTGGAATCCATTATCCGAACTCCTAATTGTGCAAGTCTGTGCACATCTTTGGCTAACTCTTTCTTGTTTTCCTCAACATGGTAAGTACTTCCTATAGACAACCTGCTCAATGCATGAGCAACAACATTAGCGTTACCTGGGTGATAGAGAATATTCATATCATAATCCTTGAGTAACTCCAACCACTTCCTCTGTCTGATATTAAGCTCTCTCTGACTAAAAACATACTGAAAACTTTTGTGATCAGTGAATACATCTATATGAACACCATAATAATAGTTACGCCATATTTTTGAAGCGAACACTATAGTAGCCAACTCTAGATAATGGGTTGGGTAATTCCTCTCGTGAGTTTTAAGCTGTCTGGAGGCATAAGCTATAACTTTGCCATTATGAATCAATACACAACCCAACCCAACTCTGGACACATCACAATATACCATAAAGCCCTACGTACCCTCTGGTAAGGTCAACATTGGGGCATCAGTTTACCTAGTTTTCAATTCTTGAAAGCTTTTCTCACAAGCTTTAGACCATTGAAACTTAACTATCTTCTGAGTCAACTTAGTCAGCGGGGATGAAATACATAAAAAAACCCTTGACAAACCTCCTATAATAACCAGCCAATCCCAAGAATCTCGTAATATCTATTGGAGATGTGGGTCTAGGCCAATTTTGCACTGCCTCAATCTTCTGAGTATCAACTCGAATTCCATCACTAGAAACAATATGGCCTAAGAATGCCACAGACTTAAGCAAACATTTACACTTAGAAAATTTAGCGTACAACTCTCTATCCTTGAGAGTTTGGAGAACTACTCTGAGATGAATAACATGATCTTCCTCATTCCTCGAATAGATTAGAATGTCATCAATGAATACGATAACAAACATATCTAGATAAAGCTTAACACTCTGTTCATAAGATCCATGAACACTGTAGGAGCATTAGTCAATCCAAATGACATGACTAGAAACTCATAATGACCATAACATGTCTTGAATGTTGTCATAGAAATATCACTCTCCCTTACTTTTAACTGATGATAGCCAGATCTGAGGAATATTTTAGAAAACATGTGGCATCCTGAAGTTGATCGAAAATATCATCAATTATCAGAAGAGGATACTTATTCTTGATAGTAACCTTGTTCAACTGACGGTAATCTATACACATTCTAAGAGAACCATCTTTCTTCCTCACAAATAAGATCGGAGTGTGATGAGTCTGAGATTTAAACTCAGTTAGGGCTTTGTTTATATATATTTAGTGTTTTCAAATGCTTAATTTGTGCCAATAACTGATGGCAAATCCTTTATTTTCAGAAATATGGATTGAGGAACAAAGCAAGGACAATAACAAGTAAAAAGGAACAAAACAGGCTAAAGAAATGAAGATGGGTGAGCCAGAGGATCATCAAGACCACTCGGTGTGTCATCGAGTGGCTCATCAGCCCGCCTAAAGTTCTAGTGTACCAAGCTCTAAAGGAAGGAGCCAAGTTGGCGATAAAAAGAGTAGTCGGTGGATCGTCGAGTGATTTCGCGATGCCAAGATAGATCACCCAAAGTTACAGACCTTAAGGATGCGTAATGCCAAGGCGAAAGGGTGATGGAAGAGACCAAAGAGTGGCTTGCCGAGTGGTTCGACGAACTCGACTCATCGATTGACACTTCATAGCACATTTTTGGCGACTATAAATACATTTTTGAACATTTCGTTTGATATCTTTTTTCACATCTAAGACATTATTATTAAATTTTGAGCATCTTGAGAGAGTTTCTCTAGTTTTTTCCTTAGCTCTGAGGGATTGAATAAATTCACTTTTACGAAATTGGAAGTGGGTCTTTGAGATTCATCAAATTGGAACATTGTAAAGATGAACTCACTCTTACCCAGTTGATGAATAATCAATTCAGTAACTATTTTTACCTATTTATAATGTCTAGCTAAAACCCCAATTCTTAGGGTGTGATTATGTGATTATGTGCTGATTTAGTTTATGAGAATTGCTAATTATTAGTTTAAATGCTATTTAAAAGTGAGTTCAATCATTAATTGTGGTTTAACTTAAGAATCATAGTTGCAAATGCAGTTCTATGTTTGTGTTCTTAGCTTGCTCGAGAGAGAGATTTCAGAACTAAGGTTTTTGATTGATGGTTTGTGGGTATTGGGTTGATCTGGGTTTAGCTTGAGAGTGTAAATCCTAAACCCAATTCAACACATTTAGCTCAAAATAGTGAATTGATTAAGGAGGGGGTTGCTCTTAATTTGCATGCATGTTGATGTTTGAGAGAAATCACTTGATTCGGGGTAATTGTTTGAGAGAAAATTACCTCCCTTATAGTCTAGCCTACTCACTAATATCTAGTTGTTTACTAATAGTTGTATTTACCCATATGTCTATATTAACCTATAATCGATTACATCCCAAGAATCCATCTCTATATTTTTATTTCGTAATGTTTGTGACTGTTTGTAGTTGTTAATCTAAACCAAAACCCCCCATTTGGCATTCGTGTCACCCCTTGATTTGAATGATGTCTTTTTTCGATAATTTTTATTCGTATGACTGATTTGACCACATTTATACTTCCTAATTGAATCTGAAACACGTACCGCTCCCTGTGGGATTTGACCCCAACTCATTTAGTTGGGTTTTATACTAATTTACGATCATTGAACACCTAGAACTGGATGAGGTGTGCTTGAAATGTTAAATCAAAATGGCGCTGCTGCTGGGGATTGGTGTTGTTTGAAATTCTTTTTGTGAAGTTGAATTGTATTCTTGTTAGTCATAGTTGAATCCGCTTACTTTTAGTTTTGGTTTTTGTGTTGCTTGTTAAAATAGTGAAAATGAGCATATATGGTAACATTGATAACCAAGTGGGTCACCCTCCTTCGAAGATGATGATTCTTAGGGATACCATCCTAGATTTGAAGCACTTGGAAGGTGACACAATCCATGAGATGTGGCTGAGATTTAAGACACTATTGATGCAGTGCCCAACTCATGGAATCCCAGATAAGATGTTGTTGGACTGTTTCTAGAGAGGTCTTGGTCCTGTTAATAGAGGAGTGGATGACCTACCTTCTTCGGGTGGCATAATGCGACAACCCTATATAATAGTATCCCAACTCCTTGATCGCATGACTAAGATCAACATGAAGACAGAGAGGGACCAAAATTTAGCCAAAATGTTGCCCTAGCTGGATCTCTTGGCAAAAAATATCATGGAATTTGAAATGTTGTACAAAAATAAATATTGGTACATTCTTCCTCATGAGCGTAAAAAGCCCATAGATTATGATGATGGATAGATAAAAGAGATACTCTCATGCATTCTCCACAAAGTCGAAGAACTTGACAGAGTGTTGAAAGAGATAATAGAGAATGTCTCAATGTTAAATCAGATGATTGCTTCTCATTCCATATCTAATAAGCTACTAGAAACTCAAATGGGCCATGTTTCGTCTCATCTCAACTCAAGACAACAAGGAGGGTTGCCTAGTGATACTATGGCAAACACAAGAACGAAGCTTGAGTGGGTTCTTGCGTCGTGCCACAATGTTAACTAAGGCACTTCTTGGGACGCAACCCAAGTTTTTAATGCTTTGTGTTTTGTTTTTGAATAATGGGTGTTGATTGTGCTGGTGGAAAAGTGGAATGTGTTTGAAAAAAGTAGGTTGGAGAGCCAAGAGTCCAGTCGGCGACTCACCGAAGAGGTCGGCGAGCCCGACTTGGACCGCTGTTGGACTCAGGAAAATATCAAGTTAGAGTCTGTAAAACTCGGTGGGCCTTTGGAAAAATTGACGACTCGCCGAACAGGTCGACGAGCCCGACTTTGTCCGCCATTTGGACCCCCAAGTTGATTGGAGGTCCTGTAAAACTCAGTGAGGTAAGTAACCACTTGAAACACCACCAAGTGCTTCAGCGAGGACGACTAATATTGCCAAAAAGGCCGCGAACTGAAAGGTTTTAAAAGGCCAAAGGTTTAAAATTTCAGACTCTTTCATATTCCCTCATTTTAGCCTCATACAATCACACCCGCACTCTAGATTTTCTAGATTTCTGCATTTTTATTTCTTTTTGCTCGTTGATCTCGTGCTCGGAGATTGATTTCATTGTTGCCTAACTTTTAAAACTCTTATTTCGGCATAAAGTTGGTTTTCCGAACCCCGAATTCTTGAATATCGATTAAATTCAAATGCAAATGTTTAAATTGTGTTGATGTGTGTTGGTCCTATACTGAAATCTTAGTTGTTGTGCTATTTTGCCTATTTTAGTTTCGTAAATGTGCCTAAATTGCTTAAAATGTTGATTTCCTAAACTTTATGCTTTAAAATTTATCGTAAATTATTGGGTTGTGGTAAATTGTTGTTAAGTCTAGTTGGGTGAAGTCTAAGTAACCCCGATTGTGCTAAATGATATACTTTGCCAATAATGGAGCATTTGACGTCATTCATAAGGGCAAAAGTCATCAAATGGCAAATTTTGGCCAAACTGGGGAAGTCTAAGTACCCCGGTGGCATGGGTCTAGTGGATCTAAGCTTAATTGCATGAGTGTGTTGTTTGATTTTGTTTTCGGGGGCTTCGGGTTTGATTTTGAGAAACGGGGTTGAAAATTGACACGTTGGGTAGTTTGGCGAGCTGGGTCGAGGTCACCGAACCATTCGGTGGTTCACCAAAGTCCACCTAGATCGCCCTTAATTTCATGTTTTGGCTAGATTAGACTCTGTAACTTTTGGCGGGAAGCCTGAGCTCACCAAGTTCACTCGGTGACTCTCCAAAGGCCCCCTTGATTGCCCTTCTACGCCCCTAACCGCTAAAACAAACTGTAAAATTTGATGGGCCAGTCTGAGCTCACGAAGTGGTGTCAGCGATTCGCCAAAGAGTCTCGAACATCACCGACCTGCCACTTTTCTGGGAAATTTTCAAGCCAATCCTTTTGGCAAGCCTGATCTGGCTCGCCTAGGTGACTCGGCAACTCACCGATTGGTTCGGCTAGTCTTTCTCCAACTTAGAATTATGTATTTTTTCTTGAATTGTCTCTAACTTTTTCTGATGTGTTTTGCAGATATTGTTGGACCAAAAGTAGCAGGACGAGACATGCCGCCCCGCAAGCGGGATAATGTAATCACTATCAATGAGGATGCATCCGCATCCAAAGCAGAGGCAACAAAACTTCCTGCCACAGGTGGGATAGGTAAAGGAAAGGGAAAGGCACGTGCTCCTGAGTCACAGGAGGCCAGCTCCGATAGTGAGGGAGTTTACGCTACTCACCTCACCAATTTTCATAGTGAGGGAGAGCACGAGGACCCTCAGGCTGACATTTGTAAGCATGAGGATTATCAGTTGCTACTAACTTGGAGAGCTGAAATGCGCTCCAAGAGGTTGAATGATCCTTCTAGGATCCAGGTACCCTAGGCCACCACTCCTCCTCCTGTTCAAGACCAAGTTGTTGTCCCAGCACCATCTGCACAATGTCCTTCTCCTCAGTCTATGAATAGACTAAAGGTTGAGGGACTGAGGACCATCATTGAGGAGAAAAGGTTGTCTATGGATGGAGTGATAGATCGGTACCCAGAGATATGACCCACCATAAAGGCCTAAAGTTTGAGATCTTGACTAAACCCTATATTCCTAAGTGGGTTCGGGAGTTTTACACTGCCTACGGAGCTCTAGTGCCACAAGGGAAAAGGAAGGCCGCTACATTCAAGCCAGTAGATTATGTGGTTGTCAGGTGAAAGAAAGTGAAGTACGATAGTGATTATATCAATACAGTTCTGGGGTTTACCAAGAATATTACTGATGACTACCATAGTATGATCAATACAACTTCAACTCGAGGATATGAAAAGATGGCTGGCTCCTCTCCTTTCAGATGCTACTCCCAGGCGGATCGAGGCTGGAATGCAAATTGAGAAGAAAGACCTCAATGTGGCAGCGAGGTACTGGTGTGGCTTCATCAGCAACACCAATATGCCGTCCCAAAATGAGTCTATCCTCCACCACACAAAGGTGGCTTGTCTTGGATCCATTCTTGTAGGGAAGCACATAAATTTGGGCATGATCATTGCATAAGAGATGGACATAAGGGCCAAGCAGCGCCAAACCTCCCTCCCTTTTCCGGTGTTGATCACCAAGTTATACAGACGAGCCCAGATGCCTTGCGATAAAAAGAAGGATGTGCAAGTGACTCCCACCTCTTGTACTTACATCCGACTTGAGGCAAAGTATTTAAAAAATAAGGCTGAGAAGAATAAGGTAGCCTCAGTGGATTCTTCCCAGGCTGTGGACATTGAGACTTGACCTGCAGAGGCAGTATTGCCTATTTCGGCCCCTAGGCCTTTAGGTATATCTAGTGCTGCCCCTTCTATGACTCCAAGTTCTTCTATGACTCCAAGTTCTTCTACCGCTCCCTTGCCTCCCAGGTCTATTCCGAGTGATGTTGCTTCCCGACCTCCACTCACCCAGACTGCAATACTAAGGATAGGGCATCTAGCCCATTATACTGATAGGCGTCCCTCTAGGCTAGAGTCTAGAGACCTTGAGATGATTGAGAGATCCCTCACTGAGGCTGTGACACCTCTTAGTGTGTCTATTGATGCCCTTGTGGCAAGGATAGATGTGTGTGAGCGAAGCCAGGGAGCCACTCATGAGGTGACGAACCTATAGGCTGTTATTCCTGAGTTGAGGAAGGAAAGCTGAAGTCCACGGATATGTCGATGATTTTTGGGACTGTGGAGATACCTGACATGCCAGCTGATTCTGATGGGGCTCCAGCTACTGCCGGAAATGAGGTTCGAGCTGATGAGGTGGCTGCTGCCAAGTCCGACACAGAAACTGATGAGGAGCAGCTCAGTCTCTAAGAGGACACCACATATGAGGGCCTAACAGAGGTTGAGGAGGCCATGGTGCATTCAACCATGCAGATTTAATTAACAGATATGTCCATGGTAGGCTCTAGTAGAGCCAATGTTGAAGTTACCCTGGGCACTTGTAACGACTCGAAAAATGATAGGTTAAGCAAGAGCCTATGACTTTGTGTTGACTTTATAATGAGGTTCTATGAGGGGTTTTAATGTAATTTCATTTTAATTGTGTTACATCCGACAATTTAAAATGAATATGAAGAAGCTTGAAATTGGAAGTAGTCACTTTTGGAAAAAAATTCAGAAT
>JAJOOS010014160.1:0-20330 GCA_029582725.1 Solanum chiquidenum
TGTCTACTTACTTATTCATGTGTTTTGGTAATGTATGGGTTCACCTTTTCTATTCATTCATACATACCAATGTAAACACTATTATCCCTATAAATATCGAATATTTTTTTAATATATTGACATAGAAATACTGTGTTTGAGTCTTGTTATCTTCTGTTATAGAAAAATGGATCTTAGAATGATGTTTTCTTTGATTGTACTGATTGTTTTTGTTATCGAAGGAAATTACGTTGTTAAAGGTGAAACTCGAATTATTATTTATACATGCGACATAAACGCGTGCACAAAACAATGTAAAGATCTTTACGGGGAAAACCTTAGAAGAGCTTTTTGTGAGCATACAAAGTTTGGAGATCGATGTGCGTGCGACCATTGGGCATCGATGAACCATAAAGGATCAAGAAAGAGTATATTTACTTAATTATGTCATAGATAAAATAATTTTACGTTTGAATTATTATAGAGTATTTTTTTCTCTCTTACGTTTGTAATGTTCAATTTTAACATTTTATATTGGAACTTAAGGTGCGTTTTGCATTTTTCACAAAATGTTTTCAATTTTCCTATGTTTGGTTTAAGCTTTAACCCTGAGCATGAATTGTAGTCTCCGATCCCTTATTAGTTTGTGCTCATAAATATTTTTTCCTATGTTCTTTTTTGAAGCTAAAATTGATAAACTAGTGAAATTGTACTGTAATTGCAAATACATGAAAATGTTGGAGAAAACCTCCATACATAAAGGTACTGTATACACCATTACAAATGTTCCAACTAAATTATTGAAACATAACACAATGTTACTTTCAGGCATCCTTTGACTGCACTTTACAAAGAAGGTAATAAGCTAATGACGAGATACGATCGCTTAATCTATCCACCAGAGAACTCTCTGGCTTCTGTACACTATTTATTAGCCATCGATACTCGGACAATGTCTTTTCTGGTAATGGCTCTATCAGTTCACATTTAGCCAAGATATCAGATGGAGGGACTCCAGCAATGAGGTTTGTCTCAAGTTTTGGTCTACCCCTAGTAAGCTCTTCGGAGACTTTAACAGAGGATCCAAGAGTGTTAGGTGAAGCACCTGGGACAACGTCATCTTTGAATCTTTCAGCTTGCAAGCAGAATTCTATCCACTGATGCACTACTGGTGATGGTCCTCTAACTCTTCCACCAATTTGATCAGTTGCAATTCTTGAAGCAGCAGGTATTGCCTGAGAGAGATTTTACGTTATTTTTGTAGAAGAAATGATCCCATCTACAATAAATCTCTATTCTAGCTGCATTTGGTGATACAAAATTGTTTCTATTGCAAGCACGTTCGAGAGTAACTCCACAAATCTATTCAGTCTGATCTGATAACTACAATGAACAAAACTTAAGGAAAAAAGTGTTACACAACGGCTATACTAGGGTCTTTGTGAAACAGCAACCATAGGAGGGGGAGGGATCTATTTGAGAATAATTTATGTATAAAAATATAACTATCAACATTAAGAGTTCATGAAGCATTAGACAAGCAATCTGAGATAGGACTTGCATCAATCGAAAATTTCGGACTGAAACAGAAAAGTGTTTTGTCGTGACTGAAGCGTGTTTTTTTATCCTATTCTTCTGTCTAGATTTTGCTAAAAAGTTTTTCTTACACTGGTTGTTTTTTCATCTTCACACTAGTGAAGCGTTTCTGGAACCTACTTATAAAATTTCAAAAGCTTTAGACTTTAAGGGGTCGTTTGGTATGAAAGGCTAAATGATAATAATCCCAGGATAAAATGCAGGGTTATTTTATCTTGCATTTGGCTAGGAAAGTTATCCCATTACTCATACCAAACAACCCCTTAAAGATATTTTACTCTTAACCAGACATGTATAAACCAAACACTAACATTAAAGAGTGCACCAAAAAAAAAGCTAACAAAATCGATTCGAAGGAAGGAAAAAATAAAAAAAGATTAGACGAAACATTAGGATGTACATAGAGTGAGATAATTCTGGACATACCCAGCAATCAGCCCACAAACTTGCACCAGATTTGGGAACAATAACAGCAATATTTGACAAGCGCTTCGCAGCTGGAATAACATCATTGCTCCATCCAACAGCTACCCATACATCTCCAACTCCGAAGGCTTTAAGATAGTGGCGACTATCAAATAGCCGGACCTGCCGAGAGATACAAAATTTAGATATAGAAATAGTGACCAGGAAATTTTGTTTGGTGCATAAATGTTACTTTGCATGTAAATAGAGGTCTCACATCAAAATTATAACATCCATGAATTCAATTTTAAAGGATTTTAAATCAGTCAACATAGATATCATTTGAAATCCTAACATCTGTTTGACATAGAACTAGAAGACAAGGACTCAATCAATCAACTCTTTCTAATAACCAAGTATTCAATTTAACCATCAGAAATATGATGTTGCAGGTCTCCATATTCTTGCAATCGTTTGGGAAATCTCATTGCTATTACTCAAACAAGCATGAATTGTATGCTTGCATGTTCGTCCTTGAAATCTATAAATCCAATTGCAGGCCTTAAATATTGGGGAGGAAAGCCATAACATAGAAGCACATGATAATACAAGAAAACTGAACATGACCCTGAAAAGCAAGGAAACGTAGATGTAATTGATAGTTGGATAGATCTCTTGAAAGCTCAAAACGGGAATATTTAATTGTCAAGTTTTCGATAGCAGATTGGTGCAATATCAGTGAAATTACTTCTGAATTACCAAAGAAATTTAAGAAAATTGACAAGAATTGTACTTGGTGAGTTTATGTATGACTAACTAAAGCATTTCATGTATAGCTGTGTAGCTTGCACTAATAATTCCACATTTATTTCCTATATCTGTGCATATTATAAACTCTCTTTAAAATTCTTTCTACCACTACATTTAACTCATAAATCACAACTTATGTGTTCAAGATCAGTTAAGGACTAGCTGAATAATCTGTGTTCATGACTCAGAGTACCCAGCTATTTTGAAACGTATACAAACATGTATCCAATGAAAGTCATGGCATCATATGTAGACACCATAATTAACAAGTTTTATAATTGTCCAGTAGTGCTATGTCCGCAAGGAAAGAACAGGCAGTACCAGAAATTTTTTGCTGGACACAATAATTCGAATCCCTGTCCGTTATTTCCTTTGGATATTGTGTCCTTGCAGATTCAGCTCCTCTTCCAGACAATTTTGTTGATTTTTTGCTCTTCTTTATTTTGTAGAAATAAAGAAACACTTAAAACTCTTTCATTATAGTGGAAGATTTGTCGGAAACATATATCACCAAGACGCGACAAACCACAGAAAATTGAAATTCTTCAGTACAAAGAACAGAAAACATACCCCATAATTAACCTTTCATAAGCACAGCCTAGACAATTACAGAGATTTCCCTTAACTTACCTGCTTAACAAGTGATGCAAGATTCTGCTGCACGGCCTCTCTCCCACCAGCGACTTCAGACAAGTCTATTGTGTTGTATGATGCTCCCATGTACTTTAACACTGCACCCACAATCTCTCGTGGTGAATCAACCATTGCAATCTTTCCAGCAAGCTCAGGTCGCCATAGATCAGCCCAGTCCTGCATAGGTGGTTTACAACCCTGTGTAAGGTAGCTGTGATACAGAGTTCAACATTTTGAAGATGACATTAACAGCAAAACACGTGGAATCTGTGAACTTTAACACTCTTCCAACGTGAGCTTGTCCAAGACAAATGAATAATCCGTATGATGTAGCTCATGGGGAAAAAGTAATACTATGCAATAATATTCATATTTTCATTGGAATAGCATTCAATAATTAGGGGTAACAAGATTCTAACAAGGAAAATGGCGTAAAAGTTAACTGCATGCTGAAGAACTGCACGAGAAATGTTGAAAGAGAACAAGATGCTAACAAGGAAAATGGAGTAAAAGTCAAGAACACGTTGAAGTACTTCCCAATGGATGTTTTGTTCAATTAGTTCCTATTGATTTCTACCCAAAAGTGAGAATAACACACAAAATAAAGGATAAAGAAACAACAAAATAGAAGAAAAGTAGAAAACAAGGATAACAGAAATTATTGTAATATAATAAGCTCATTAGCTTACGTGAGAATCAAGCCAAGGAGATGTATCCTCCATGGTAAAAAGAAAGAAACAAATTTAGAAGTTTCAACTGTAAGGGTCTGGCACATGTTCGGTAGGACATTGAGAGGAAAACCTTCATAAAGGTGTTTGTGCTTCACTGAAACATAGTGAGCTAATGCCAATAGACTTGGTAAAGCTGGTACTAGACTTTTAGTCACAGGAACAGAAGAACAGTTTCAAAGGAGTGCAGAAGAAGATACTGTTAATGCATAATTCAGCTGGAAAGACGATATGATTAATTTAGAATTGCAAGCAATGAGCACAAAAGAAAGCATCAAGCCTCATGGTTCCACTTTTAAAAGTGACACTCTCAATTCAAAGACAAGTTTACCTCTATAGGAGCCATTTTACACTTTTGAAATTCACTTTTCTTGTAAGCTATCACTATGCTTCCCCATCTATATGGAGCCGCCCATATTCTACCACTAGAATCCAGTTTCCCTTCATCACTCCTGCGCAAATATACCTGGCATTATTTTAAGTCAAAGGGAACTATCAAAGGAATCCGAGCACAAGATAGATGCCAAAGTAAATAAGATAATGCTTCCAATACAGGACTATTGAAGAGACAAGTTCCTTTTCATTTTTCCACAAAAGAGACAGTTCAGTAATATATAATCTACCAGCAGGCATGTAATGTTTTGGTCAGATGTAAGGTATCATCTAAATAAAATATATATAAAGCCTCAAAACAAAGTTCCTCCTGCGTGAAATCAGGTGATGGTCAACAAGATGCAGCAACTCTTTTTTTTAATAACCACGGTGTCCGCACCAGCTTGCACACACCTCAGCTAATTCTAATGGGTACCTGCTACCTCCCACTAACATAGGTACCGGATAACGCTATCCACCAAGGCTTAAACATATGAAAAGAAATCACCTAATGTTTGCAGGGATTTGAACTTGAGACTCATGGTTCTCAACCAACTTTGTTGACCACTAGGTCATACCCTTGGGTGCAGTGATGCAAAAACTCTTCCCCCTTGTGAACTAAAAAATGATGCATTGAGTTTCGGGGCCCGCTATGTTGAGTGAGGGTTCCACACCTTCCAATAGTGATAGGTGTGTTATTTCTTGCACTCTCTTTCTACGTCATTCCAGGTACAAGAGTGACTACAGTATTGTACATTGCTGCCACATATTACAGCCTGGCATGATAATAGTAGGCACATAGATGCTTTTATGCAAAGTAAAACTCATCTAAGATATTTCTAATTGTTAAGAAGGTTTCAACTTAAAGTATAACATGCACAATTTGCATAGCATTGAAGTGAACGGATGCTTATGCAACCATTGATTCAAGAGCATCACCAATGATATCAATGCTAAGATTTCAAATCAAACAAAAGATTTCAAAGCCTTGTTCAGTTTTATGCCTCAACAGTTAATTTTTGTTGCAACAAGGCAATCTGGCAATCCTGAGAATGAGACCATCTTTTCAGAAGATGATAAAAGGAAAAAAATAAGTTAAAGGTGAAAACACCTGAAATGCTACCGACACCCTGAAAGATCACATTATGCAAATGTCACTCCTCATAAAAATAAAAATAAAATAAAAAAGAAGACAGTTTTACCTTCCATTTCTCATTCAAATTGTCAAACCAATCTTGATCTTCTAAACCGTCCATCGGCTCAATTAACCTCTTCTCAATGGCATGACTGAGCCATGTATCACCAAGAGTGACAACATCAGCTGCCAGAGCAGCTTTAGGATTAATTTTTCCTTTCTGTAAAGGTATACAAAGTTCATGAAAGATGTCTTGCTGGCTTTGACGAAACTCAGAACGTAATTTCACTCTCTTCCCTTGAGATCGCAAGAAATCCTACACATCAATGAGTAAAAACAGCCATTAATTTGAGACGTACAATTTTGTCATCATATCAATTGGATCAGTTCAATACATATTAAATAACACAAGTCCAGTGAACTATGATTTCTTTTGTCAATGTGTAACAATGAACAGAGTTCTCATCCCATAGTTAACAAATTAAACTAAATTACTTATAGTTTTGTCTTTTAAGTTTTAACAAAGGTGGGCATGCGGATGTACATAAAATAAGTGTTTTAGAGGGAACACAGGGAGACCTTGAACAGGAGTTGATATCTAGAAATATCCTAAAGTTAGAACTCAAGATCATTTTCAAACTATAGCAATCCACATTGGCGAAGTACCTCAAAAGTACTGTAACTTGGATTTCATTCTTTAGTTAACCAGATACAATATCAAACAAAAGAAGATTGAAAGTACATAACCACGATCTAAATGATAAATGCTTCTTAAAGCATCGGCGAGCATACATATTTGAAAGCTCCTAGTATTATTGGGTCGAGGTAGCAATGAGGACATCATTACTACAGTAGCTTTTCTATTGTTTTCGTTTTTCGAGCAGATTAGTCCTGCACTGTTCTGTAGAAGAGATTTATTCCAAACCACAATCAAATAATTCCTTTTTGTTCAAAAAGTTCTTATTATCCAAACTAGAACTTAATTTATAGATCAGTAACCTATATTATCCAATGTGCACATCAATATGAAAACAAAATAATGTTGATATTGATTTTTCCTCTTGTTTTTCTTCCATTCCTTTTAATTTGGTGGTCTGCAAACAAACTCACATCCTAGACTTCTGCCCCATTTACTACTACTCTCAGATTTCCTATGCTGCAATTAAACCAACTATTACAGTATTTCTCGTGTAACTTGCAACCTTGGAGCCACTAAGTTCTTACTTTTTTCTCCACCGGAATAACTCATTTCTGTGCAACTAGAGTCGAGGAGCAGCATTTAATTGTACAATAAATTTGAGACAAAAATCTACAGTAGTGGCACACAAAATACTGGTATCTCCAACAGAAAAATTCATTGGCTAAAAGAGGGGTCAATAGTATAGCAAGAGAAGACCAACGTAACATCATAATTTCTCTTTGATCCTATATTACAACTTATAATACAACCTTAACACCACACAAGGTCTGAAATGATCACATCCTTGAAAGTAAAAAAGTGAGATATCGAGCAGGGTAGCAAACCTTGAGCCATACAGGAGGAAAAGAGTTACTAAGAGAAACAACTCTTAAAGGTACAGTCAAAGCATATGTCTTAGACTTCCATTTCTCAAATGCTGCTTGAAGTTCTTCATTATCAATATCCTCCACATTTTCTGATTTTCCAACTCCAGTGCCTGTGTAATCCAAAGTTCAAAGCACCATAAGTAAAATAAGAAAATAAAAAGGATAAAGAGAGAGAGAGAGAAGAAGAAGAAGAAGAAACTCTGATAGATCATAAACAACAAGACATTTATATATCAATACTATCAAACGCCAATAGCAAAATGAGTGCAACACTCAATAACACTAAGAAGAAAAACATTAAATGCAACAAACAAGAACAACAATGATAATTCATATGTTTCACACTAAACATCATGGTTTGACTTGGATGGTTTGACGTGATAGTAGTCCAACTCTTAAACACATGAACATCCTTCTTTACTAATATTAAGCTGACTAGAGAAGGAAGAACAGAACAACTGTTGCCAAATGCCAGTATATGAGTTTCTATCTTTTCTAGGTTGCCTATGCTCGAGGTGATAAGGGTGGCACCCTTGAACTAGCTTCTAAGAGTAAACAAAGAAGAAACAAATAGTACCCACTTTTGCAATTAGGTCTAGACTACTTTCTCCATATCTATGACAAAATTGCAACATCGGCTAACATGTAGAGCTTAATATTTTTCTAACTCAGTAGCCATAATTAACCCAAATAACTAAGCTAATACGATATTTGTATAGCTCTAGTGGTGCCACTTCTCTCCCTCCCCCCTCTCTTCTCACTCTCTCGGGCAAACCTTTTTATTCTTTTTAATAAAGTGATAATCTCTTTGGAAAACCTTCGACAAGGACACAAGGTACTTACAGTTTCACAGCATAATCTATACAACCTACATTCTCAGACAATCCGCTGTTGCGTTTCACCTGCAGTTCATTTGCTCTATATGTTCTAGGAGAAAACTACTACTTTCTTTCCGTGCTATATGACACAACATTTGACTGGATAAACTCTCTTTCTCTCTGTGGTAAACCTTCGACAAGGTACTTGCATTTTCACAAATTAGTATTCTATACGACCTACATTCTGGAAAACAATTCTCAATCCACTGCTGAGTTTCACCTACAATTCATTTGCTCTGTTTTTTTGAGAGGAAATAATTCATTCCTTTCCATACTAAATGACACCACATTCGTCTAGATACACAAGTCAAGATGTTAGTTTGACATATATCTTACTTACATAAACATACCGATATCGAAATAAAATACTACTCCCTCCGTTTCAATTTATTTATCTTCCTTCCCTTTTCAGTTTATCTCAAAAAACAATGCCTCTTCCTTTTTCGGCAACTCTTTAATTTCAACATTTCACCTGACATGCTTATGACCACGAATTTTAGAAGACATTTTGGTACATTCAACATATCTATGTTTAGTACCACATGATTAAAAAGTGTTTCTTTTCTTTCTTAAATACTATGCCAAAGTCAAAATCAGACAAACAAATTGAACCATCATAGAGTACTACTAAGTAAAGTAATAGTTGGGAAATCAGTTTGACACAAATATCACATCATAGTTTAAAATTTGAATAGTTCAATGAATTTAAATTCTTGAAAATGTATAGAAATGTCAAACATTTTAATAATTTGGAATTTTCAGAAAAAGCATTACCTTGAGATTCTTGTTCCTGAAGCTGAGTTACACAAGGGTCTGAAGGAGGAACATGGGTTGAAGCAACAGCCCTAAAGGCGAAAAGGGTCGAACCCAAACTAAGAAAAAGAACAGCAGAAGCAGCAATTCGACAAAGAACTTCACCGGACGCCGGAAAATTCGCCGAGCTCCGGTGAAGGGGAACTGCAGAAGCTCCGATATAGAGCTTAAGGTTTCTGTGGAAGTGTAAAGATGGAGACTTTTGAAGATTAACAAGACGAAGAGTGCTATAATGGTGTGTAGAGCTATGGAGAATTGGGATTGGGAGAGGAGGTGAAAGCGAAGACATTCTCTATGCAAATTGATTAGAAATTTTGTCACTCTTTTGTAAAGTGGAAAATATATGCAATCAAAAAAACATTTTATCTAAAATATAATTATTATTTTTTAGAAAATGAATTTGTTAATAAAAGTATGAAAAATAAGTTATTGAAGTGACGTTTCACATTGATAGGTTAATGATAAAATTTGATGCCCCCTAGAAAGAGAAAAGCTGAATATCAAACAAAAGTTTTTAAATTTATCTATTTATTACTGTTATTTCAAATTTGAAACTACGGAAAACATAGAATTCGCTAAGAAATTTATTGATAATTTTGAGCTAATTCATAGCTTAATGAATTTTCTTATATTTTGTAGCTTAAGGGATTTAACATTAAAAAAAAATTATTTAGTTACAAAATTTTGTCCGATGTTAATTTCATGTTTTCTAGAGAATTTAAAGTTTAAGAAATATTTCAGGTGAAATAACGAATTTTTATTTAAATGACTTCAATTTTTTCTTGAATGAAATTCATGTGTATACACAAAATCAAATACTTTTAAAATTTCAACTTCAAATTTTCTTGTTCACAAATTTCAATCAAATCAAGTAATTGATTAGTGCAATGGTAATTTGTGGGTGCTTAAAGTTGTATATTTTATCTGCTTCGCGGAGCCAGAATTTTTAATAACGGGGTTCAAAATCTGGAAAAAAAAATAGACACACAAAGTAGCCGAAGGGGGTTCGACATCTACTATATATACCTAAAAAATTATTTTAATCATGTATAAATAATATAATTTTCCACCGAATAGAATTCAGATGAACCCCTAACTATAAGGTGGCTCCGCCACTTTCCACAAGGCCACAACTTTAAAAATTTTGAATCTGTCATGCTACTAATATTGTCAAAACATTTCATTGAGAAAAAGCAACTACATGACCTATTAAGCATCTAATTCCAATTTCAAATCATTATTGAACACATAAAAGATCTCTAAGCATCATATGAAATAAATATAATTCTCAAATTAAAGGGTAATAAAAGATTAATATATAGTAGCAAGTCAGGTCAATTGCCAAATTCATTACATGTATAAGCATATATAACTTGTCACCCCTATCCACAACTAAAATCCTTAATGCTTAGTGCAATCAGTAGGTAAAAATGAAACTTTATTGGCCACTAGATCAAATCCAATTAAGAAATTCATTTGTGCCAAGTTCCCTAAAATTGAAACCTCTTCATCAGGCACCATTGTAAAACAAACCAAACCTTCAGCCACTTGTACAAATGTGTTTGTTGGTGGCAACTCTAAATCCGCATTTGTAAAATGTACAACAATCTTAGGAACATCGATAGTGCCATTCTCAGACGTGTAACATAAGTTATAGGACTTAGATGGATCTTGTTTCCTAGTAGCATTAATAGAAGTCACCAATGTTTTCTCCAAATCCGCGTAAAAATCAACAGGGACAAGCGTAAGTGTTGTACCTGAATCAATGATAATATCACCTTTTGGAGGGATGGAACTAAAATTAGAAGATTTGAATGGCAAAGTCTTATTTCCAATGCTAATACTTTCCAAAGATAGAGTATAGAAGGTTTGAACTCTTATCAAGGGAGTTGAAACGACGTCAGGACCGGACACGATAGCAGTGTCACCAAAGTTGATGTGACTAGTTATGCTGGAATTAGTTGATGATGATTCGAATGGGATCAAACAATAAGAGAATTTTCCTTTGATTTCTTGATTTATTTGGTTGACAATTGAGGTCTTGCCACCACCTAAGCCAATGATGCCAGAAGTGACATTAGTGAAAGTGCCCCTATTGGCATGTCCACAACCAAAGGCAATGTTAGGAATTGAGACAGTTTCACCACAAGTAGAAGCAAATGTGAAAGTTTCACTAGAAAGATCACCTATGGTATAAGAATTGTCACCATAAATCTCTTTATAATTACATGTATCATTCTTACATAAGAGAAACCCTACTTTTTTATCACAAAGTTCATTGTTACAACCAATAGTTTTATAAGAAGAGCTATTCTTGGGATTGAAAATAGGTGCCAATTGTTTGAAGCAATCAATACAAGGCTCACATTGTGTCCATGTCAAGTCACTTCCAGTGTCAGCAAAGGCAAAAACATCTATTGGAGGAGTTCCAATTGAGATTTTCATGAGGTATTCACCATCGGTTGCAGTAATAGTCGATTGTATTGAATTAACATGAGAGTTTTTCTTAAAGAAGGAAGCTCGGGAGGATGATCGATAGAAGGCATTTTGAAGGCGATCAAATGGAGTGTTTGATGGATTGTGATAAGGCGAGAGAGGAGAATCATGGTGGATAAGATCCAGAGTGAAGCCATTTACAGTTTTATGACAAGAAACCAAAAAAAGATGAAAGAACGATAAAAGAACTAACATTGGGATAAGAGTAAAAGCTTTAGTTTTAATCTCCATGGCTAGGGTTTTGGAGATTGATAAGAAATGATGAAAGAGGAGACAATGTTTAGTACCATTTTATAGGTGACAAAATGTATGTCAAGACTAATTAACTAATTAAGTTGTAAAAATTTAATTGTGGAGAGAGTGAGATTTTGTTGTCATTAATAAATGTAATGGCTCGTTTGGTAGAGTATATAAAAATAATGCTAAATAGAGTACATTAATTAGTAATGTTTGTATTAGTTATGTTTGCATTGATTACACATAGATAATTTTTATGCATTGTTTGGTTTGGTGTATTAAAAATTGCATGTATTGCGTAAAAATATCCTCCACAATTATAGTGGAAAAGATAATTTAGTACTCTTTAATCATGCTAATGCATACATTAGATTCGTTGCATTACTAATACTTAAAAATCGATGGTATTAGTAATACACACTTCAATACACAATAGGGTGTATAACTATACATAGGTTGAAAAAGTGTATAAAATAAGCTACTATTAATATACAAAGCTAATACATGCATTATTTCTGCTAATACAGTCTACCAAACGAACCCTGTGAAGTGGATTTTTGAACAATGCAATTAAGTTACTATATCTAATTAGATTTATGAGATATATACTCCTTATTTTCCTTTCATATTTTTTACTAGTAAGAATTTGTATAATTAATGCAATTCATTGACTTTGTAAACACTAAATTCTTTTGTAGTATAGTGATAATTAATTATAACAACTGACATAATTCAAGAGACTTCTCTCTAGATTTGACTTCTAATATATTCTCTTGTTGTTTGCCATATTAAGCTAACCTTATAAAGTCAAAATTCTTTACAGTAATTTTCCCTTTCTCCCTCCACTTTCCAAGAAAATAATTGCTAAAGCTTTGGTCAAAGAAATAAAAGTTTACCCCTTTATATATATATACACGGTTATAATTTACGAGAATTGTAATTCATAGCTATAGTTATTGTTTTATAGCAATTTTTTCTCTCTCCTCTCTCACTCACCTTTCTCCTCCCACTCTGCTCTCTCTCCCAAACAATGTTCAAATATATATTTTGTATCGATTCGTACAATTGATTTACAACTTGATACAACAAATACAACATCTATTCATCATCTCTGTGAAATATAGGTGAGGGATTTTTTTTTCTAACTATTTGTATCCAATATTAATTATAAACTGACAACTGTATTTCTATTTTGTATCAATTGTATCATGATGATTTGTATTTTTCCCACTGTATAAGTTTATATAATTGTATTCGTTAATATAAATTATATTTGTTGATACACTTTTATTCAATGATACAACAATAAATACAACATGTCTTCATACTTTGTGCCCCCCAAATCTCGCTAGTCTCTCTTCTCTTTCTAACATATAAGAATTACAAGCTAATTGAATACATCTAAAATCAACTGGAGAATGGAATAACAAGCAACGAGGAGAAGACAGGGTATTAAGTAAAATAGATAAGAATGTTGGTAAATAGCGAATGGATAACTCAGCTGCCAGCGTCAGAAGTGTACTTTGGGAATGAAGGATTGTTTGATCATTGCCCAGGAATAATAAATTGGGATGATGGGAGTCCAACATGTGGTAGAAAACAATTCAGATATTACAACATGTGGAGTCCAAGATAGCTGGGATACACGGGCAACAGGAAGGAAAATGTTCCAGATTATTGGTAAGTTGAACAGATTAAAGAGTGTATTATACAGGTTGAATCGAGATCGGTTCAATGACATAGAGAAGCAAGCTAACAGAGCAATGGAGAAGTTAATGGAATGCCAAAACAATATACACAAGGACCCAAGAAGTATTGAACTCAGTGAACGCTGCTAGCACAGAATAAGTGAAGATTTCATTAAATATTATAAAGATCTACTGGGGACATGTAATGAGCATCGACAACACGCACAAAGGAGTCTTGGTTAATGTAGAGCATAGAGAAATACTAAGAGAGAGAAATTAATGGAGACAAATCACTAGGTCCAGATGGATATGGGAGTAAGTTCTTTAGAAATAGCCGGGAAATTGTAAAAACTGATCTAGTGGAAGGTGTAATGGAGTTCTTTGAATCGAGGAGGATGCTGAGAGGGGTGAATGACACTGTAATAACACTGATCCCAAAGAGTTCTCATGTGGAAGCAGTAGAGGATTTCCGACCCATTTCATGTTGCAACACAATTTACAAGATCATATCAAAGGTACTATGCAACAGACTAAAGGAGGTATTACCAGATATAATCTCAGAAAATCAGAGTGCTTTTGTCAAGGGGAGAACCATTGTACAAAACATTCTCATATGCCAAGACCTTGTAAGATTATATAAGAGGAAGAATACAACAAGAAGTTACTTGATAAAGATTGATTTGAAGAAAGTGTATGATTCAGTGGAGTATGGATTTGTGGAAGAAATGTTGTATGGGCTGAATTTCCCCCATAAGTTCATAATATGGGAGATGGAATGCATATTAACTACTCAGTACACGATATCAATTAATGGAGGGTTACATGGAAACTTCAAAGAGAAAAGAGGTTTACGACAAGGTGATCCCTTATCCCCACTATTATTTGTCATATGCATGGAATACTTTACAAGGATCATAAAGTGGGTCGCTGAACAAGAGGGGTTTGAATATCATACAAAGTGCAGAAGCTTGAAACTCAACCACCTATGCTTTGCAGATGACATGCTTATTTTCAGCAAGGGGAATTGGAGGTCGGTGATGCTTTTGATAAGAGGACTGGAAACTTTCTCTATTGCCTCAGGATTAACCACTAACAATGCGAAGTCAAATGTATTCTCAGCTAACATGGCAGATCAGGTAGTGAATGATATAGTTGAACTCACAGGATACTCAAAAGGCAAGCTGCCATTTAAGTGTCTTGGGGTCCCTATTACTACTAAGATTATCAGCAGTGGACTGTGCAATGCTTGTAGAAAAGATGGTTACTCGTGTCAAGATGTGACGAACAAATAATCAATCTTATGCAGGACTAATGCAACTCGTTAATTCTGTACTAATGCATATACACTCGTACTGGTCATCTATATTCATACTCTCGAAGAGTGTAATGAAGGACATCATAGCAGTGTGCAAAATTTTATATGGAGTGGGCAAATCAATACGGAGAAATCCCCTTTAATTGCTTGGGATACTATCTGTAAACCAAAAAAGGAGGGGGGCTGGGTGTTCTGGACTGTAAAACCTGGAATGAAGCAGCGGTGACTAAATATGTTTGGAACATTGCCAACAAAACAGATAATTTATGGGTTAAATGGGTACATCACATATATTTGAAGGAGACGCAGTGGTGGCATTACCAGGTTACTAAAGACACGAGTTGGTACTGGGGGAAAATATGTAAATTGCGAAATACATTTGAGGCAGGGTATGTCCAGAATGATTGGCTAAAACCAAGAGGAAAATACTCGATACAAAGCGGATACCAATGGAAGAAAGAGACCGGTATTGAATGGTCTTGGTGGAGAGGGGTGTGGAATAAGGTAAATGTCCCTAAACACAACTTTATTTGTTGGGTTGCAATGCATGAAAGGTTGTTGACAAGGGAACGATTATGAAGATTAGGGATATGCCAAGACATATCTTGTGGACTATGTGGGGAGGCCACGGAAAACATGAACCACTTGTTTTTCAGTGTAGATTCTCCAAAACTTTCTTGGAAGATACATTGAAGTGGTTAGGGATCCAGATGACAAACTATGATATGCACAACATGTGGAGGAATATGGCACGGAGAGTCAAAGGGAAAATTAGCAGATCATTTGTCTGGGCAATCTTGGCAGCAACAATATATCATATATGAAGAGATCGAAATAAGGCAATATAGCAGCACAAGGTGATCAGACCACAATTGGTGAGCAAGTAAGTGAGACAAGAATGCAGACATAAGCTTTTAGACATTTTGAATAGGAAAACACATTGTAAAGGCAAGGAGTGGATTGAAAAGTTGTACAAAGAATAGATAGAAGAAGGGAATCGGGAGTTTTACACTAGTCTTGGGATGGGTCTGTTAAATAGGTAGATTAAGGGGCAGACATAATATTCTGTAACGCAGTGTAAATGCAGGAGGTTTCAATAAAATATGTTCGGTTGATAAAAAAAATTCAATTAAGAAATTCATTTGTGACAAGTTCCCAAATATAGCAATTTCATCAGGCATTATTGTGAAACAAACCAAACATTCATCCAATTGTGTAAATGTGTTTATTGTTCGCAACTTTATATCTGCATTTGTAAAATGTGCAACAATCCATTCTGAGACTCATAACAAAACTTTAAGAACCCAGACGGATCGTTCTTCCTTGTAGCATTAATCAAAGACACCAATGTTTTCTCCAAATTCGCGTAAAAGTCAAAAGGAACAAACGTATATGTTGTCCCAGAATCAATTATAATGTTACCTTGATCGTTGGGACTAATCTTAGAAGATCTGACTAGCAAAGTCTTTTTTCCAATGCTAATACTTTCCAAAGTTAGTTAATAGGAGATTGGATCCTCTTCACGTAATATCAAGGGAGTTGAAATGACATCAGGACCTAACACGACAGAATTGTCACCAAAGTTGATGTGACTAGTTGCATTGGAACTATCTAACAATAATTCCAATGGGATGAAACAATATGAGAATTTCCCTTTGATTTCTTTATTCATTTGGTTGACAATTGAGACATTGCCACCATCTAAGCCAATGATGCCAGAAATGGCATTATTAGTGAAACTATCTCTATTGGCATGTCCACAACCAAAGAAAATGTGAAAGTTTCAATAGAAAGATCACATATGCTATGAGATTGGTCTTCATAAATTGCTTCATAATTACATGTATTATTCTTACATGTGAGAAAACCATTATCTACTTGACAAATTTTATTGTTACAACCAATAGTTTTGTAAGAAGAGCTATTCTTGGGATTGAAAATAGGTGCCAATTGTTTGAAGCAATCAATGCAAGGCTCACATTGTGTCCATGTCAAGTCACTTCCAGTATCAGCAAAGGCAAAAACATCTATTGGAGGAGTTCCAATTGAGATTTTCATGAGGTATCCATCAACAGAGGTTGTAATAATACTTGGTTGGATTGCATTGACAATTTTTTTCTTGAAGAAGCAATAGCGGGAGAGTGAGTGGTGGAAGGCATTTTAAAGGCGTTCAAATGGAGTGTTTGATGGATTGTAAAAAGGTGAAAGAGGAGAATCGTGATGGATAAGATCCAGAGTGAATCCATCAACACTTTTACGACAAGCAATCAAAGAAAGATAAAAGAACTAACATAGGCATAAGAGTGAAACCAACATGGGTTGTGGTGCACTGGTGGGAGTGTTTCACCCTTAACCAGAGGTCTCGAGTTCGAGCCCTGGGTATGGAGAAAATCATGTTGGGAGCGCCACCCCCGAATGGGCCCTGCAGTGCGCGATCCAAATTTAGTCGGAGCTTCAATGTAGGCTCCGGATACCGAATGAGAAATTAAAAAAAAAGAAGAGTGAAAGCTTTAATCTTCATGACTAAGGAATTGGAGAGTTGACAAGATTTTGGAGAATGATGTAAAATGAGCCAATGTTTGGTACCATTTTATAGGTAACAAAATCTAACTTCTTCAGTAATTTACCCTATTAAGTATGTTTTTATCTTATTTTAATTTTTAATAATAATCTTTTAACTTGTTCACCATCAATTAAAAGTAATTATAATTGAACTAATTATTTCTTTATTCCTCCTCTTTCTAAGAAAATAATTTAAGCTTTGTACAAAGAAAAAATAATTCTTTTAATGACACTTTTCTTTTTTAGCAATCGCTTCCTTTTTCGTTATTAAGATTTGTCCAGAATTTCTTACCTTATTTAAATTCTATCATAATTATGTTTCAATTCAAAAATGGTTTCTAATTTGTATAATAAAAGGTTTTCTTGGTGCAAAAAATATTGATCTTCTTCTTCTTTTTCTTTTTGTAGAAGAAGTTTTGAACTTCTATAAATAAAAGATCTTTTGTTCTCATACAAAACACAATTCAGCTTTTTAGAGTCTGAAATATTACATGTAGCGATATAATTCCAACTATTTATTCAACAATTTAGCTACTCCATCTTTAAAAATAAACATTAACTTTTAGTCCTAGCTAATTTCAACTTATGTTTATTTTTAAAGCGTGAATTTTAGTTTCAACCCTTCTCAAATTTAATACTCCATGATTTTACTTTAACCATTCAACCAGTTAAAGTAATTATCCTCACCCCATATATGTTAGCACATAACATTTGACAATTCCATTATAAATTAACTTCTATATATCCATACGTTTTAATTTGATGAAAAGTCATAATTATCATTTTCCTCATTTAAGCAACATATATATACACTTATACTACAATAATATGACTTAATTGTCACTAAATATATTTTTTAGAGGCAATTAATATTCTTTGTAAATATCTCTAAAGCCTATAGTGACATTAATTTAATGACAATTAACTAATGTCAATAAAGAATTTAGTACTCTTTGTTAATGTGTATAGTTATTACCGTGAAAAGTTATTTTTGTTGTAGTGGTACACCACAATTAGAAGAAAACCCATTTTTTTTCCATTTAAATAAATATAATATTGCAAATATTATAACATAAATACTTTATTCATTTTAAATGCAAGTTATTATAGTGATGTGATATACATGTGTAACGCAACGCGCGTACACTAAAATAGTTCTATTCCAACCTAGGAACAAAAAAAAACATTGGGGGAATTATAACAAAAAGATGAGATCTCCATTAGTAAGCATCACATAGAAAGTATATAAGACATCAAGAATTGACGAATAAAATTTGAATTAATGCTAACAACATTAATACTTATAAGTACAATCTGTAGGTTTAAAGGACACTTTGTTAGCCTTAAGATCATATCCAATTAGAAAATTGGCTTGTGCTAAATTTCCAAAAATAGAAATTTGATTTCCTCCTGGCACTATTGTCAAACAAACTATACCTTCCTCCACTTGTGTAAAAATGTTTGAAGTTGACAACTCTAAATCTGCATTTGTAAAATGTGCAACAATCTTTGGAACATCGATAGTACCATTCTCATTAGACTCATAACACAAACCAAAAGAACTCAAGGATCGTCCTTCTTAGTAGCATTGATCGGAAGTATCAACATTGATTCCAAATTCAAGTAAAAGGTGTCAGGCACATAGGTTAATGTCGTGCCAGAATCAATTATAATGTTGCCTTGATCATGACCACCACCACCAATGGGAGGAGAAATTGGAGAAGATTTGAATTCTATTGTCCTGTTTCCAACACTGATACCTTTCAAATTTAGATAATAGAATGTAGATGGTTCCTTTTTAATCAAGGGAGTTGAAACAACGTCAGGACCAGATACAATCGCACAGTTGCCAAAGTTGATGTGACTAGTTGCATTGGAATTATCTAACAATGATTCCAATGGGATCAAACATTAAGAGAATTTCGCTATGATTTGTTGATGCATTTGGTTGACAATTGAGACATTGCCACCACCTAAGCCAATGATACTAGAAGTGGTATTGGGAAATGTGCCACCATTGTCATGTCCACAACCAAACACAATGTTAGGAATTGAAACATTTTGACCAGAAGTAGAAGCAAATGTGAAAGTCTCAATAGAAAGATCACCCATAGTGTGAGATTGATCACCATAACTCACTTCATAATTACATGTATTATTGTTACATATAAACCCTTGACAAAGTTTATTGCTACAACCAATAGTTTTATAAGAAGAACTATTCTTGGGATTGAAAATAGGTCCCAATTGTTTGAAGCAATCAACACAAGGCTTACATTGTGTCCATGTCAAGTCACTACCAGTATCAGCAATGACAAGAGTCTCTATTGGGGGAGTTCCAAATGAGATTTTCATGAGGTATTCACCTCCATTTGGAATAAGAGTCGATTGGATTGGATTAACATATTTTTTCTTTAAAAAGTTAGCTCGGGAGAATGACCGATATAAGGCATTTTGAAGGCGCTCATATGGAGTGTTTGATGGGTTGTGAAAAGGTGAAAGAGGAGAATCGCAATGGATAAGATCCAGAGTGAAGCTATTTACATTTTTACCACAAGAAATCAAAGAAAAATGAAAGAATGATAAAAGAACTAACATTGGGATAAGAGTGAATGACTTAGTATTAATCTCCATGGCTAGAGATTTAGAGAGTTGACAAGGTTTTTGGAGACTAATGAGAAATGATGTAAGATGAGCAATGTTTAGTACCATTTTATAGATTAAAAAAATGCATATCAAGAGACTAATTGTAATGACCCGAAAGATCTTTTTAGAAATTTTCTTAAAATTACCACTTTACTCCTTCCGATAGTTGTTTCGAATTATTTTTAATCATTCGGTGAAGTTGATTTGAGAATTTTTAACTATTCAATAATTATATCTATTTAATTAACAAATAATTCTTAATTAATTAATTAATTTAATTGATAGTTTTTATTTATTAAATTCCTATTCCACTTAACTCACGTACAGAATGAAATTAAAAGCAGTTTCTTAAGTTTTGATTGTAACAAAAGGAGCCGCCGCTTGACAGTCGGCATATACCAGCCAGAGCGATGGCCACGTTTGTCAGGTAAGAATTAACTACACCTCAATATATAAAATTGTGTGTATGGA